>WEKX01022699.1:370179-406586 GCA_013390025.1 Pitta sordida
ACCCCCCCCAGCTCCGGGACAGCCGCCGGAGGGGCCCGGGGGGGAACCCGCGGGGACGGAGTCAGAGGAGAACGCGGAGAGGCTGCAGCGGCAGCGCCTTCCACGGGCAGCCTGGAGCAGGAATTAGTCTCTCAAAGTCCCGCGTAGCAACGGAAGATGAAGGTGCTGGTAAATGCCAGGGCTCAAAAGCTGCACTCTGATCCTTTCTCTTGTAGGAGCTGGCTTCCAAACCTCCACCTGCCCGTCCTCACTTCTGTGGGCAAAAACGCACCCCTGCTAGTTTTGTTTCCACACCACCCCCCAGAAATCATATGTTCTGCTCACCATCTGTTTAGGCCTTCCATCCATGGGACCGAAGGGAACAGCCCTACCACTACTGCTCCCAGCATTTGTCAGTACCTTTTCCATACTGCAGAGCTTCAGCTTGACCAAGGCACCAAGCTGTCAGGATTGTCTGTACATTGCTTACCAGTGGAGATGGCAGCTGAGCCAAGCACTTTGGCAAGATTCAGTTCTCTTGGCAGTGTTGGAGAGTGCCTGCTGCCTTCATGAAAGAGGACAGCGCACAAGCAACAGTGCTTCTTCTGATCAGAGGCAGAACTTGGAAACAAATTTTTTAAAGACTCATTAAGTGAAATTCTGGGAGGCTAAAGGCATTGGGATGTGTCACATTCAACTGGAAGTTACGTTCAGCCAAGCATGTAAAAAAACCCCAATTAATAAAGTTGATTTTTACCTGCAAGAGACTGAAATATGGAGTAGAAAAAGCAGAAACATGGATATCCCTTGCAGGATGGCACAGCACACTTTAGCATAACAGAAACACTTGCATATGGCATTGGCAAAGCATTTCAACATGACCCTAATCCTGTACTGTAGCCAAGGGAAAATATACAAAATTAACTTCACTTTCCCTATTTTAACTGCATCTCAGGCCAGTCCAACCCATTTTTTGGGATTGTTACTGTCTTAAGGGGGAACAGAAAGGGCACATGCATGTTGCATCTCCTCCAAACCCTGTACAGACAGATCAATTCTGATAAAAGGTAAAGGCTGCACTTGCCTTTAGGTTCTCATACTTCCTCAAAACAGCAGTTCTGTTCTCCAAGTTAAGACTCAAAATTATACTGCACCTACTTATACTGTTTAAATTTCTCCCTGATCCTAATTCCCTGCCTGGGGATGCTGATCGGAGCATCTGAATGGGCCCTGAGCATCTTAGCTCCTCCTCTGGTTTCCAAGATCATCTATATTCCTGAAGAAAAGCAATAAAAGTTTAAAATATATCCCTAAATAAAAATAAAAATATATCCCTAAAGAAAAATAAAACAACCAAAAAAACACCCTACCAATCAAATAAAAAAAAAAAGAATGATCCCCAAAACCCAAACTCATCCCAAGACACAAGACAAACAGAATCTTAATCTTTTTGTTTAATGTTGTACAAAACAAAAAAGTGGTGAGTATTACAATGAAAAGGGATTAAAACACTGCTAACACATTGCCATCTCTCTAGCTAAATAGTTGAGATTCATTTCTCTGTTCATACCATAGAAAGTCTAGTGGCCTCCAGGAACAGAACAACTTAAAAAAACCCTTGTGTCACACGTGTTCTTTACATTTTAAAGCTGTGCTCACAGAGACGGCTTCTTCTATTGGAGTCTTCAGGCAAACAGGAACTCAATTGTAAATAAAGTTGAACCTAAAATTAAAAGTATTACACCAAATGAGGAATTTTCATTCTTTCTATTTAAGAGCATTTTTTCAATTATTATGCAAGTCGGTTTCCGTAGTGCCTTGCCTTGCTCTGGTGTCTCACAGCAAAGGTATTCCCAAGAACCATGACACAAATGCAATATACCTGCTCAGAAGTTGGGGAAGGCTGGAAATAATGGGTCCATATCCTGGTGCATTGTCATAGAGCTCAAACAAGGGTGCAGCAACCAGCTTGTAATTTTTGGGGACTGCAAACAAAGCTAAAAACAAATAAAAGTTGATTAGTAAGAAAAACAAGCACATATTCAGCCAAGGTATCATTGTCCCACACAGCCCTCAAAACAGGATTACTACACAGAGCACTCGAGCAGGTTTATTCCTTTTCTAGTTAAATGTGGGGTTCATATGCTGAACACAGACTGATGCAGGAGCAGGAATGAGAATTCACTAGGAACTCACATTCAAAGGTTCATCTACTTTCAAATCCAGCATTTAACTTTGTTAGTGATCAACTATAAACAACTGCAAGCATGCAAACACAAACTTGATATTACATTTCCTTGTCTGAAATGCAAGCATTTAGACATTGTTATAAATACAAATCCTTTGGTGCAAACAAACACTTACCCTTTTCTTGAAGCTGGACCAAAAACAGCTTTTTGTGCTCCTTTGGCTTTGTAATATGAGCTGGGATATAGGGATACTAAAAGAAAAATGGTAACATTGGTTGTACAGAGCTTTGAAAATCATGCAGTCTCAAAGGCTGTGTAAGCTTTCAATGTGTCATACATTGCTATTTCATGGCAGCAAATAAAAACATTTCTACAAGAAAGTACTCAAGAAAGGAAAGCTGTTGTCAGCTATTAACAGGATCTAAAGAGGCACCAATATTCATGAGCAGTTAAAACAATGCTACAAGACAGAAATGTGTAACAGCAAACTGAGCGTGGGTTTTCAGTATTAAAGCCTTTAGAAACAGGGTAGCAAGACTAATTTACCCATAGGGAATTTGTTCCATAAGCAGCAGCACAAGAGTTTCTGTTGAGGCCACAAAAGAAATTTAAATGGTGTGTCTGTCAGCACAGAACTGGAAGAGTTTCCAGAAAAGAAGATTGTAATTTCTCCCCACTCACAGACTGGAAATGAAATAGGTAAAACCCAGAAAAACTAACTGCTCATACAGCAACTATTCAAAAAGCCGAACTAGTAGGTTGAAGAGTTTCAGAAGTACAGTCAGTACTTGATGGAGAAAGATGGAAGCCCACGGGAGCACTCACCTGTGGAGGTTCAAAGTTTGGTCTCCACCAGTTGCCAATGCAGTCATCAATCACCCAGTCTTGCTGAACTCCATCCTGACGACCCAGTATCTACCAAAAATCCAGTAACAATCAAAACTCTAACTACCCCAAGTCAATTTTGGTTTTAGATAACATATACTGGAAGAACAAAGACTTGCTGGAGTAAGTGTCCGACATAGTTCAGAACTGCTCTGAGAAAGCTTTCAATAGAATTGTAGAGTATTTTTGTAGAAAGTGCAATTTTTTAGTAGAAGCCTCACCTTGCAAGACAAGGTCACTTTAGAGAACATTCAAATTCCATGCTGCGTTCAGTCGGACTGAGTCCCATCAGACCAATGGGAAGAATGATACATCGTTACACTACCTGGCAGGATTAATTTAGGCTAATTGGAGAGCATGGAAGGTTACTGGTGCATTGGGAGGACTATCTCAAAGGCATCTTCATCTGCTGTGCTCCACACCACATTTTATTGCTCATCTGCACACTCACTTGCCTGAAGTCAGTCAGAAAGCAAAGCTGCAAATGAGCACAGGCCTTGAGCAGCAGCAGGAGTAAGCCACACTCACCACCCAGATAAATAAACACTTCACTGCGTTATTTGTAACTACCTGAGAACATCACACAAGCAACAAAGCAACAGCAGCAGGAAAACCACTAATTCTAAAGCAAGGTAACATTCCACTGTGGCAAAATAAGGAAAGAAAACAAACCTCTGTCATTAAGCGTTTCAGCCCTTCTACCTCATCTTCTCCTGGATTGAGTTCACCGCCAGGTCTGTTAAAAGAATAATAAACTAAAGTTACATTTTATTGCCGTTACCAACTTTCACAGGTAAATTCAGATGTGCTTCTGGGCCAGGAGTTAAAACTCTTCCATGGTCATTAAGCCAGAACTTCCAAATCTAACTTTCAAATTGAAGACAGAAGGTAAATTTCACCAAAACCATTACTAAACTACTTATGTCCTTTATAAAAATAACTCTTATAGAAAATACTTTCAGTTCAACAGACAAAGCATAACAATACACATGCTAATGACTGGGACAATTGAAGGGTAAGGTTTTAACAATAACAACCAGACGTTGAATTAAGGGTTGTAAATACTGTCCGCATGTGCTCCCACCTCAAAACCAGCACACACTGAAGGAAGTAGAAAATAAAACTGGTGTGAGGAACCCTCCTGCATTTGATGCAGGATTAGTGAAAAATCACAAACCACTTCATCAATACAGCATTTCACAAGTCTGCTTATAGTCTAGCCTAGTTTGTCCACAAACACCCTTCAAATCAAGATGTGAAAAACTAATCTAGATATTAAATTGAGAACAAAAAATACAAATGCTAAAATCAAGAGCAAAATCACAAAAAGGATAACTTGAGACAATGCAAGGCCATATAGTTTAAAAAAGAAAACCAGCACTGCCACCATCACTACAACCATACTCAAACACTGAAATTTTACTCTGGCACTGATAACTATGAGCTGAACTGAAGGATTTTCTCAAATTTAGATGCCCACCTTCCTTGCTATCACAGATCACCCACTAGTTTGCAATCAGGTATCATTCTGCATTTACAGAGGGTTGGTTCTTCAACTCCTCTTGCCCACAAGGTACAACCTGTGGGCAACAAGCTGTTATAGCTTTCACAAGTACAACACACTAACTGCTGATAATGAGTTTTAAACACTATTTCACCCTAGTCATGCACTGCAACTAAGATTCCCAGTCATTCCAAACTAAGTCACCTCCTTTGTGAGCAGTTAGACAAAGGCACTTGAGATGAAAATCCCACCATTCAAAAAAGATTTTCCAGACAAAGACTTTGCAAGAAATGAATCCCATTGAAAACATATATCAGTCGGCCTCAGTTTAATCTCTAGCCCAGCTTTAGTGATCTGTGACAATAAATCAAATTATACTTAAGAAACACTTACAGCTTGAAAAAAGTTGTACCCAGCTGCAGTAGCAGCACGTGGGGCAGCCTGTGTTCATGCACAATCAGAACCCCTTCCACTGTCCTCCTCATGCCAATCTTGTCAAACTCTTCCCTCATGCGCTGGAACCGAGCGGCCACGGAACTGTCCTTCTCATACAGGGGCTCCTTTGTACCAAACGTGTAATTTGTCAGAGGATACCTACAAGGGGGAGAAAAAATGTTACTGCAAAAGAAATCTAACTTAAAATCATGCCTGACACAGCATCTAGCCCTAAGCAGACCCTCCTGTGGTTGATGTGTAACTCAGCGCAGGGCTAAAATCCTTGTTGGTGGCTCACGGGGGCCCTTGTCCCAAGGAGACTGGCACTGCAGAGCACACACCGAGTCCTGCTGAGCCACACAGCAGCCTGGTGCTGGCTCCAAAGAAGGAAATAAGCCCAGGAGGGCCAACAACCACTCTCTCTGATCCCCACACCACAGGGAAAAGGCAGCCAAAGCTCCTTCCCACGAGGAAGAGAGATGGGAGGGAAAAGCTCTGCTGGGAAGGAAAGAAGCTGCACAGGACTGCAGTTTCTTTCTGCAGATGTAAGGAAGAGCTTGAGAACTAAACTGTTTGAAGTGGTTTAGTTTTGAAGTGGGAAACCAGGCATCTGGATCACAGAAGAGGAGAAATGCTGAGTGTCTGAGTGAAGGGTTGGGAGCCTGGGGTAAGACCAAGAGTGTGAGCAGATCCCTCTGTAGGGCTGGTGCTGGGCCTCTGCACTCCTGGGGCAGGGCAGTGGAAACCCAGCAATTTCTCCAGGTAAGAGGAACGGAAAACAGCCAGAAAATAAAGGTTAGGTCAGTCCCAGAGAGCACAGAGGGCAACAGGGGAATGTTACTTTACAACTAAATCCATGTAACACAGACATCTGATGGCAGCAGACCTGGAGGAAAGACAGGATTACACATCTAAGCCAAAAAAGGAGAGGAAGAGCAGAGTTATCACCATGGTTTTACTGACTTCTGGAACACAGCAACTAAATTAACAGAATAAATGACTGAGTTATGGTGAACGCTTTACCTGAGACGCATTTTGTCGCGGATTCTTTCCCCATTATTTAACCATGTTTAATTTGAGTAGTACACAGTCTTTCCCTCTCACATTGCAGTCCCTCCCTCAATTTTCACCATGTTTTACACTGGTGAAATCACAAGCCAGTTGCTGTTGTTAGAGCCTTTTCCAGGTAGAAAACAGCGAGACAAAACAATCCGTTTCCAAACCGCAGATTTATTTACTGGCAAGTTCCCTCACTTTCCCCGTAAGTGATAAGGCCGCTTTCCTCTCCATCACCTTTTCGGATGCCCCTGAGAGCTCGGACAGGAAGAGAAACGTCTGTGATGCTCAACAAGCCTGAACCCCTCCCGTGTTAAGTATTTTGGGGGGTTCACACCTCCCGAGCCAGACTCTCAGATCTCAGAGCCCTCAGAGCCCCAGAGGCCGGGACCCCGCGGCCCTCGCACGGCGGGCGCTAAGGGAAACCCGCTCCCACCCCGGGCTGCTGAGGGAGCGGGAAGGGACGGGGTGAGGGAGCGGGAAGGGACGGGGTAGGGACGGGAAGGGACGGGGTAGGGACGGGAAGGGACGGGAAGGGACGGGAAGGGACGGGGTAGGGACGGGGAGGCCCGAGGCAGCGCTCACAGGTTGATGGTTCTCTCCAGCGTAAGCGGCTTCGTCTGCTGGATGTACTTGTTCCCGAACTGGTTCACCCCGCGGGGCCAGCCGGTCTGCGAGCGGTTGGGCGGCACCACGGACATGTTGGGAGGCAGCAGGAGTGAGCGGTGGGTGAGCGGTGGGTCAGGGCCGGGCGGCGGGAGCGCGCTCCGCCATTAACGCCCGCGGGCCCCGAGCGCCGCCTGCCGGGACACGCCCCCAGCTCCTCGCTCATTNGCTGCAGCAGGTGGGCGCCGGGCCGGGCTGGGCTGAGCCGAGCCGAGCCGAGCCGTGCTGTGCTGAGCCGCCCTAACCCCCCTCCCTTCTTCTCTTCCATGGGCTGGGCTGGACTGAGCCGAGCCGAGCCGTGCTGAGCCGCCCTAACCCCCCTCCCTTCTTCTCTTCCATGGGCCGCCGCAGTCCGAGGAGCTGGGGGCGAGCCCGGAGCCCCACGTCACCGCGCTCAGGTAAAGCTGCGGAGTGTTCGCCCTGTGCCGCGGTGCTCGGGGCACAAACGGGCCCTGAAGAGCCGAATCTGTGCTTTAGCCTGTTCGGTTTCTGTCGTTGCTCAGCCCTCCTGGAGCTGAAACGCTGCCCGGTGCGCGCTGGTTGTTCCCAGCAGGGCTGTGCACACGGGCTGTGTTCCCGGGCAGCTCCTGCGTGGTTCTGCAGTAATACACTGTCACCCGCAGCAAGGGCACCTGTCACTGTTTAAACAGTCGGGAGACAATAAACTAGTTTAGTCTATGGTGAAATGTATGTTTTATAACAGGAGGATGCTGATCTTGTGCTTGTCTTCTCAGGCATGCTCNGACGGGCCCTGAAGAGCCGAATCTGGGCCTTAGCCTGTTCGGTTTCTGTCGTTACTCGGCCCTCCTGCATCTGTCACCCCTGAAACGCTGCCCGGTGCGCGCTGGTTGTTCCCAGCAGGGCTGTGCACACGGGCTGTGTTCCCGGGCAGCTCCTGCGTGGTTCTGCAGTAATACACTGTCACCCGCAGCAAGGGCACCTGTCACTGTTTAAACAGTCGGGAGACAATAAACTAGTTTAGTCTATGGTGAAATGTATGTTTTATAACAGGAGGATGCTGATCTTGTGCTTGTCTTCTCAGGCATGCTCTGTGTGAGGAATTCCGACCGTGGCTTTCTGCTGTGACCCAGATAGAGCTGGAGCCAACTATTGACATCTCCTGCGCTAAATATGAATATACTGGTCAGTCCATAGCTGATCCTTTCCCTAAAGCTTCTGTGCACGTGTAGGCAACGGAATGTTTATGGAATAGCTGATTTTCTAACTGAACCCTTTCTAGTTCCAGAGGGTCCCAGAAGCAAATCAGAGTCTCAGGAAACAAAATACAAAGTACAAATGATAAAAAACCTCTTGCTGTAGTTCCATTGCTGATGGCTGTAACTGGGCCTGGTGCAGTTGCAAGTCCCCACTTTTTCAGAGATGTTCAGCCTGTGTTTATGTGCCTGCTTCCATGCAAAAGAGTGACATGTTCATCTTCCAAATGTTGCAGTTGAGTTTGTGAAGTCTTGTGCTAAAGCATCAGTGACTCTAGGCTGCAACTGTGTCTATGCATTTAGTCGTGAAAAGTCACTGTAGGAAGGGCAAGTTTTTTACTGCTATCAGCTCTGATTTTTAAGGCTTGTGCATAACCAATTGCTGATCCATCTTTGTTCCCAGCATTCCCCCTCCTCTCTATTCCAGCAGCAAACCTGCACAATTCAGGAGTCGGAGCTTGAAACATTGTTTAAATCAGGAATATCTGCTGTGGGGAAGTGTGGGTGATAAAGGATGACTGCTTGTACCTTCAGAGCTGGCTAATCTGCCAGTTGCAGTGCAATCATACAGAAGTTAATCTTGCAGATCTCGAACTGGTGGTGCTGATGAGTGAAATTCTTGGGAAAAACATGAGTGTTCTTGCTGTATCCTCGCGGGGACAAAGTTGTCTGACTGGGAAGCATTTGTTGGAATGAATCATGTATGTTCATAGTGGAACAATGCTACAGCAGCCAAACGTGTAATTGCAGATGTGTTGCTGTGCCATGATGATGAGCTGGAAGGTCGGAGAATCGCTTTCATCCTGTATCTTGTCCCACCCTGGGAGAAAAGTGATGGGGGAACACTGGACCTGTACAGCACAGATGGTAAGAGCTCTGAGCTCGGCCTCAGGCAGATGAAAAATATGAAGTTCATGTGCCCCTTCCAGCAACTCTCTCCTCAAAAAGTAGAAAGGGGATAAAGAGTTTCTCCTTTGTCCAGAAAAGCTTCTGTATAGGTAAAATTTGCACCTGAGGCATGGGCTGTAACAGGCTTTACCCACAATGGGCAGCAGCAAAGAAATTGCCTTTTATCCCATTCTTTTGGAAGGGGCAAGAAGGGAGGCAAGTTGGAAGCAATGCCAGTAGCTATGCTTGGAACTGCAGGTCAGTGATGATGACGTACTTCTCCAACACCAGAACCATGGAATGGTTTGGGTTGGAAGAGATCTTTTCAAACCATCTAGTTCCCAACCCGAAGTCCCTTTCCAGGTCTCTTACAGCCCCTTTAGGCACTGGAAGGGGCTTTAAGGTCTTCCTGGAGCCTTCTCTTCTCCAGGCAGAACAGCCCCAACTTTCTCTGCCTATCTCCATAGCAGAGGTGCACTGATTCCTCACCAAGTGTTTGCTTTACATCTAGGTGTTACACCAGTCTGTGTCATGAAGTCTGAGAGAAATGGTAGTTTCCAGCAAATTCCAGTTCAGTATCTTAACCAGAGTGTGTTTTCTTCCTCCTCAGAACACTTTCAGCCACAGCAAATCACCAAGTCATTAGTGCCTTCGTGGAACACGCTGGTTTTCTTTGAAGTGTCTCCAGTCTCTTTTCACCAGGCAAGGAGCTGTCTCTTGTTCATTTTTTGATTCTCATTGTTGTGGTTATTCACTCTGTGTGTTATTACAAACCTGATGGGGAAGGAGAAGAACTTTGGGTAGACTGGATGCTCATGCTAACTGCTGTGTGCCCAAGGCAGGGCTTCAAGGACTTTATGGAGGACAAGAACTGACAAAGCCAACTCAAACTGTCAGTCTAGAATTGTCATCCTGGGGAAAAAAAAAATTCCATTTCCATTTTGCGTTGTCCTAGCAAGCCACTTCTGAATTTGGCTGGGGCTTGTTTTTATTTGTTGGCTTGTTTTAAACTAGCTCACATTTTTCATGTGGGTGCCATGACTTTGCTCCAGAAGAGCTCCTTAGCCCATCACTTTCCCAACTCAGGCTTAATTTGTGGAACTGCAGGATGCAAACACCTGACTGAAAGCTGAAACTCCTGTGTACTTGAGAGTAAGAGGGACTGTACCAAGCCAGGGCCAAAGAGCAGAAGGCTGAAGAGGAAGATGATCAGTGATGTAGGTTGGACATGTCCTCCCCTAGACCACTTAAGGGTTGTTTTTTCTTTTGGTCATTTACGGCTTACAGTTAATTAACAGAAGCATCCTACTTGGTCACTGCCTTAATTGTTTTCAGGTAGTGATCAAATCCTATAATAAATATCCACATTCCACTTAACTTAGTGACTGTCTCCTGCTGTCCTGGCTGTTCCTTCAACAGAATAATGGTAGAAAAATAAAATACAATTATTTTTAATAACAGAATGACTCAAAGCTCTCAAAGAGCAAATATGGATTCTTGTGTGAGCTTGGAATAAAAGCTTAGACTGGAATTCTGGAAACCTAAAATGGACTTGAGCATCATAGTTTGCTTTGAGCCTCTCTGATAATCTGATCTTGCCTAGCTCTGTCTGATTCTTCCATGTATGTTGTGGGCTCTCTGGAGTCAGGTCCATCTCCTGTCACAAGTTTACAGGGTGCCTGTTACACCTGGCCCTTAAATGTTTCATCATCTAAACAGTAACATGCTGCTCAACACTGTTGCAGGTGTCAGAAGTCCTATCGCAGAAGTGCCGCTTGTCAGTGAGCGGGTGGTTCCACGGCCCCTCGGTGCTCAGACCTGCACGTCACATTGAAGCTCCCCTGCCCAGGAGCCCCCACATCCCCTACGATGTGAGTGACAAACCTGCATCTGCTCCTCTGCATTTCTCTCTCCTTCATGTGCCTGTAATACCTGTTACAGGATGCACCGATGCTCTGGGGATGCTTTGATCTTATCCCATTCTCTTTTTTTCTTTCCTGTCCGTAAATTTGTAGCCAGTTTCTTTCTTGACTCTGTATGTTTTGCATATAATGCAGCAAATGCTCACGGGGCAATAAAATGAAGGAATGAAGAGTGTGTGTGTAGGAATCCAGTCCTGTGGCCAGCCTGGCAGGGGGAATTGAATTACAAATTCAGCATTCCAATCCATTTCCCTTCCAGCATGAAATACTCTATGAGTGGATCAATCCAGTTTATTTGGACATGGACTCCCAAGCTCAAATCCAGGAGGAATTTGAGGAGCGATCAGAAATTCTCCTGAAAGACTTCCTTAAGGTGAGCCTGGTGGTTCATTGTGATCTGATCTGCCAGAACAGGCTGCAGGGCTGACAGGTACCACATGGCATGCAAGATGGGAAAGGGCTTGTTTGCTCACCTGTTAACTGAAATACTTTATAGTTTCATGCCCCAAAGGGGAATGAACAAGGTGATCTCCAAATAGCCTTCCCAACCTTAACCACTCTGTGATTCTCTGGATGGATCCCCTCTCACTCCTTGTACACTGCTGCATGGGGGCTTATCAAAAAACAAACACTTTTCAACCTTCTTCCTGCAAGAAGCAAAGCAGAGGGCTGGAAAACCATGTCATCTTTCCTGCTTCCCAGCCTTTCCCCCACCTCTTGCAGTTCAGCACTTGGGGAACCCCACCACATGTGAAACAAGGGACCCATGACAGTTTTGTCTTGCTTGAAGAGCTTTGCCTCTCAAGGCTGTCTGACCTCTGGTTCACTGAGCACCTGTACCTCAGTAAAATTGCATTCTTACCCAGCAGACAACCAAATAGCATTTGATACCTCCTGGTCACTGACACTGAAAAGACACAATGCCTGTCCAGGCAGTGCCTCTAAATTCAGCAGTCTTGGGATCCTCAAACAAGTTAGAGAAAACGCTAGAGTGCCTTTTCTGGAAACTTCTTCTGGCACACATGCAAGCTAAATATTAACATTTCTACACTATTCTTTTCTTCTAGAAAGAGAAGTACCAACTACTCTGTGAAGCACTGGAGAACAAAGAGATCCAGTGGAGCAGTCGGGGACCTGCCAATAAAAGGTGGGGAAGGACAGCACACTGCACCTGTCCATCGGGCCGAGCAGGAGCTGCCATGAGGCTGCACTGGTCAGTGCTGCCCCCATGGACATGGCCCTGGTTGGCTCTCCAACAAGGACACACACCTGCTCTCTTCCAGACTCTATGAGGCAGCAGAGGAACACAGTCTCCCTGACACCCTGAAGAAATTCCTGCAGCTGTTACGCTCGGAGGCCTTGTTTTTGCTGCTTTCCAACTTCACTGGCTTAAAGCTGCATTTCCTGGCTCCCTCTGAGGAGGATGAAGATGCTGGAGAAGGACAAGCAGTGGACACTGCTGGGCACAGCAGTCCCAAACATGAGCAGGAAGAGACTGACCAACATGCTGATGGCATTCCCTGTCAGCCAGACCAGCCTGACAACACCCCTGAAGCACAAGATGGGGAGAGACACAACAGTAAGTAGAGCAGCAGCAGCAGCAGTGCAAAAGGACTCAAACAGAATCCTGGCCTAAGGGTGCTGGTAGCAGAATTCCCAGTGATTTTCATGGAACTAGTGTTTTGCCTTAAATTGCAGCCAGCACAGGGCACCAGCACAAACATGGGACTTGAGGCGTGTCAGATTGGCTATCTGAAATCAGTGCCCATGGCAAAAGAACTTGGAGTAAATTAATTGTTAACTTGAAGTTACTATTTTAAACAGACCTAGGTCTTAAGTGTGAGACTTCTATGGGGCCTGTTAATTGCTCAATAATATTTTGCCAAGACATTGACATGGGATCTGTAGTTTCCCTTCTTTGCTGGGGCCAGCAGACAATTTCCCAGTGGTGTGACAGCTCTGGGTCTTGCTCCCCACATGCTGTTGCAGTTTCACCTCTTTCCCCTTTCCTAGGCTCAGGAACCCCTGTGTGTGCAGGGGAGCTGAGGCGCTGGACCCATGGGCACTACACTCTCGTCCATGACACTCAAGCAACAGAATTTGCTCTTGACCTGCTCTTCTTCTGTGGCTGTGAAGGTAAGTGAGTAGGAGAGAAATGTCAGGCTCTCATTTTACAGGGTTTGCATAAAGCAATGATTTCTGAAGTCTCAGCAGTGCTACAACAGCCAAAATTTCTCAGCTTTTTTGCTATGTAAAAGGTCTCTGTAGACTTTGTCATCAGTTCAGCACAAACCCTGGTTTCAGTCGTCCCTATGCAAAGACTTTGAATTATGGCTGTGGAATCAGATCTGGCCTTTCCTGCTTGAGCCAGGAGGTGGCGCGAGGGCCGAGGGAAAGGCTGAGCCTCCCGGACCTTTCTCTTTAAAGCACTGGCTCTGGGCTCTGTGGAGGGTCAGGTGCCAGAAAGTTAGATAGTGATGAAAACAAAAGTCTAAACACAAGCATTTTAGATTAGCTGAGCACAGCATGCACATCTGAAACCCTTTGGCACATGCTGAAATCCTTTTGTACATCTGTTAAGGCAGAATTGTTCTACATGTGAGGAGCTACAAAGGACTTTAAATAGCCTGTCTACTGTAAAAGGCAAATCCAGCACGTTTGCTTCAAGTTGTTTCTGAACAGAAGAAAAAAAAATAGACTGGCAGGAGGTAAACTAGGGGTCATCCTGTATCCAGTAATTTTGGGCAGCAGGGTGCCAACAGCATCTCCAGGAGGGCTGTATTGGAGCCTGGGCAGCACAGAACTTTCTAAGAATCTTTCTTTTCTGTTTTAAGACTGGGATACTGAATATGGTGGCTTTACCTCCTACATTGCTAAAGGCGAAGATGAAGAGGTAAGGACCTCAGTTACTGCAAATCAGATAAAATTGTTTAGGGTGGAAGGATATAATTACACTTTGTGGTAACACTAACATAATCCTGAGGAGGTTCAGTATTGCTCTGAAGCCTTCCTGCCCCAGTCCCTGTGTGTGGGCACAGCTCTGGCCTCAGCTTCTAGAGGCTGGTGTTCACCTAAAGCAGGAAACCCAGACCCTGCCCCTGGGGCCATTTGGGAAGCCTGCCTTGGAGGAATCCAATGCTGTTTTTCCAGGGCAGAGCTGTTCACTGGGGTCCCATTCAGCATCAGTATTAATGCCAGTGCTGAGTAGTTGTACCAGTAAGAAGCCCAGAACCTCTTACTGTATAATGCTTCAGGTTGAGGGGTATTAAAATGAAAATTGTGTCACAGATCATCTTCAACACCAGACCTTTGTTCTGACTAATTTGAAACTGTTCTGTTTGTTTCTTCTTCAGAATTCTATCAAAGCCATTTTTGTGAAACTGATTTCCTCCCTTACTTTTGTGTCTTCTAGCTGTTGACAGTGAATCCAGAGGACAACTGCTTGGCCTTAGTTTATAGAGACAAAGAAACTATGAAATTTGTGAAGTACATCAACCATCGTAGCTTGACACGCCTGAACAAGCATCCGAACAGGACAGGATTTTGGGATTTTTCCTTTGTCTATTATGAGTGACCACTGTCACAGAAAGTGGTGCTGGGGAGGTTCCTATCCAGGTGTTCAGCTGTGACCCATATAAGCACAGACAAAACTTCATCACCCTGGGTACAGTGGGGTCCTGGTGGCTTTTTTTAGCTGTACAAATGAAATTGAGTCTTCTCCTGACTCCATTGTAACACACACACTCTCACCTGCTTTTAATGCTACGTGGAGAGGGTTGTTCCATAACTCAGCTTTCCAGCTGTTCTCTCACAGGAGCGGCACAGGGTTATGTCTGGCCTGTCAGGGTGAGAATTGCAGCTGTACATTGCCCAGAGCTGGTGACTTTTTATTAAAAAAAAAAAAAAAAAAGGAAATGGGTTAGTTCAATGCTTCAAACACTGGTTGAGCAAGTTTTGTTACAAAATGCCCAAGACATTTTCTGGGGCTTAACAGTTCCCAATTTGTAGAGGCAAAAATAAAGGCGATGCCATGGGAAATACGAGGTTTTTCCAGCTGCACAACTCTCTGAAGTTGGGAAGGAAGACAGTGAGGCTGTAATGCTGCTGGCGTTGGGAAAGCCCTGGCACTGTAACACCCAGTTACAGGGTGTTACTATATTATGCTAAATGCTGTGCAGACAGACCCTGATGCAGCTCTTTGTTACAAAGAGTCCACAAGCTAAACAGCTGAGAGAAGAGACCTGCTCCCATGCACTCTACTTGGGTGGGTGTGCAGACAGCTCCTGGCTCCAGCCTCAGAGCAGGAGTGGTGGGCTGGCAGCAGGAATGTTCGTTTTTAATATTCTTCTACTACTTACAAAGACAAGGGAGTGAAGGCAGAAACAAATCCTGAAGTGAGGATAGGACTCTGAATCACTGGTTTCTGAGGCACTCTCCTGCCTATCCTTCTTAACTGCTGCAGTAGAAAGAAACAAGGAACGGAGGTTTTAAGGAACAAAACCCCAAAATTATTTGAATAGTTTTGAACAAATGTGATAATACCACAGCTATTCACAGTATAGTCTGCTAGGCCGAGTTGGGAGTAAATTAATTAACAAAGTTATTTCCTCAACTGCATTGAGAGCCTAAGAATGTGCTTGGTAGATCTTGGAAAAGCCTCCCAGGAGACTAGGAAGAAGCTGGGCTCTCCAGAACTTGCTGCTTGAGTGCTACACTAGAGGGCATAGCATCCTCAGTTTGAGCAAGCCCCTGTCTACCCGATCAGCAAGGAACCACCCTTCTGCCTCCAGTGACTCAGATGAAGTAATTTAAGAATGTAAATCTGCAGTTAGCTTTCAAAGATTTAAAAATTAACACATCTCGTCTCCCCTACCCTTCTTGTTAGGTCCCAAAAGCCAGAGGCTGGCACTGCAGGTACAGGGGAAAGACTGCTCACTGAAAGGAATATGAAATATGGATGTACTTACAGAGTAAGTTCGCAGGACCATATAGAAAAATAGGCTCAAGAACAGCGAGTGAACAGAGTTACAGAGAGGAAGAGCAGAGAACAGAAACTCCATACCAGGCAAGATGGCCTCGTGCAGCCCATGGATCAGCTGGGCTGGGCAAGGACATGTTTCCCACCAGCTGACTGCACCCCCAAGCCTGGCATTTGCAGCAGGGCACCAGCAGCTTTCAGTTATTTAAGTGTTGAGCTGTTCACATAGTTCACAACAAACATTTTGGGATTTGGTGGTTATCAGTTTGCCAAGTAGCTGAAAACAGGAACAATTCAATATGGAGTGAGATAAAACATTTCAGCTGTAGCCAGACTGAAGGAATGATTCCAGCATTCATAAACACGGAGCAAAGAAGTTCTGCCATGGGGTATTCAGTGAATTAGTATTAAGATGAGCAGCAATGCACAGGGCTTGAAGAAATGGGCTGAAATCAGATCACCTGTCAGTTCCAACTGTTTTTAATTTCAGCTCCAAACTGGAATTTGAGTTACGACATGGAGTTACTGCTATAGTTACTCTTCAGCAGGTGCTGATGCAGCACAGTACTGCTGCTGTGCCTTTCCCAGGCAATGAAAGGGCCACATGAGGAAGGTCCCAGGCCAAACTTCCATGTCCCAGTGGGGCAGGACAGTGGTCTTGAGCCAAGCCCTATCACACATGCTGAGGTGTTGTGCCATCTCAGCATGAATTTCCAGCAAAACACAGCCTTACAAGCATGGCTTGAGAGGTTATCTTGTACTTGTCCAGCAGCTTGACCTTGAGAGCACTTTCTCTCCCATACCCTAAAATGGGGTCACTGGGTGTTAGTCCAGGGCTGAACTGTACACTGGTGCAGGCTCAGCTTATGGCAGCTTTATTTCAACAGGCAACTGCAAGCCTGGTATCACTTCAGCTTACAGGACCCGCATTTTTCAGTCGGCAGATAAAAGTTGGGTTTACATGCAAATGAAGGACAAATTTGTTGTCAGCAGCTTACATAGGGGAAATCAGTCTTCTGAGAGGTCTGGACAGTGAGTGAAGGACTGACCTTGCCAGGAGCAAAACAAAGGTGGGAATGGCAGTGCCTGGTGCATAGGCCTGAAAATCAGGCTGATGGGAAAGCTGGTTTCTGATCAGAGCCGCTCTCTTATCATTACATGGAGTACATAAATATAAGCAAGCAAGCAGTAGGATTTTGAACATAAAGAACAAGAGGCTGAAACACTGGGAACAGGTACAGCAGGTGGCAGAAAGCCCAGCACTTATGCCAGGAGACTGTTCCATAATCAAGTCTCTGAGCTCACTTGCTTAGAACACCATGGGTGGCTCACCACCCTTGGTGGCTCACCAAGGAGCTGGATTTGACTAAGAACCAGGTTCTTAAAAGGATTCAAATGAGCTCCTGCTGCAGGTTTGAAGTGACAGAGGTCCATACTTTCAGCAGCACAGCTCTCTGTATGGGATTGAATCAGTGGTAAGGAGCAGTTTTGAGGATTAAAACACACTGTAAGAATTACAATCCCCATTCAACTGGTCACACGCTCAGCAGTTGGTCTCTTAATGAATAGTGGGTTGCTGTTTTCAATTCATAAGAGAAAGACCAGTTACAGGACACAAATTTTCCTGACAGCCCCCAGAAATGTCACAAGAAATACGTTTCACTGAGGTGGGCTGACTCCTCCCTGCCCACATCACAAGCCCTGATCCGTACAGTGGCAGGTGTGATGGGTGGTGTGGGAGCGAGGAGCAGTGGGGCTCAACCTCCATCCTGGGCAGGATATTTTTAGCTTCTAAAAGAAATTTGCTTTGGCAAAGATTCAAAGTATCTTTAGATCTGAGATAGAGCCTTACTGTAATATTTTAATCCAATTCAAAAAGATTCCACAATTAAACAGGTTTGAGTGAGGAGCCAAGTAATTTTTCAGTACCTTCTTCTTTTGATCCCATTAGGTACTCCCAGCTCTTCATAAGTATGCACCAGCTTGGGTGTGTAGTTTTTGTTGTTCCTGAAATGCACCCTTGCCCTACCTTGCAAAACTTCCTGCAATCCAGGTGTGGGGAGCGTGTCGGATATGAAACACACCACTTCCTACCTGTGCAGATCGTGGAACTGGGTGACTGGCAAAGATCTGGCTCAAAATCCAGCAAGGAGATGTTCTCCCTTTGGTGCTTCTAGTGCACTGCACTGCAGTTTACATAAACAGCCACACATGCCTGCAATGAAGTCCAGAATTCTCCAGCACAGGGAGATGAAGTGCACAGAGACTATGCAGCAAAAGCCAGAGAAGTGCTTTGGGTTGGGTTTTTTCTACAATTAAACTTAACACTACATATCTCCCCAACTAAATCAGAACAAAAGGAGTCAAATCAGTCTATGTTTTAATGGAAAAAATCGATGCCTTAACTACAAAATATATTTAAATACATAAATAAGTTACTCTTAAGAAAAATAACTGTTTGAACATTATCCCTCTGTCTCGCGTAAGTACCACATCTGCACCTAAACTTTGATGCTCTCTCTTCATGAAGCTTAACTACAATGCTACCTTTGCAAGTATAGACTTCACCATACAGTGCAGGAGGAGACTGAATTAACTGCTTGTCACCCACTATCTACTTCCTGCACGAAATGTTGCCTCTGTGCAGCCGCTGCTCTGCTCCTCAAGAAGAGGCTGTTCCCACACGCATTATCCTGAACAGTGTGTTGAAGTTGTTGCTTCTTATTGCATCCCGACAAGCACTTATCACCTGTGTTTTAGGTTTGCCAACTGCAATGAGAAAGAAGGAAAGAAAACAAAAAACACTCTGGAGTTACTGAGTAAGAAACTGGTAAAAATACTTATTTGATCCAGTTGCAAAATTTAGGGGTTTCTTTCAGATGTTTTTTTTAAACAATAGTACCTCATTTTTTCTAATACATATATAAAATCCTTTATTTAAAGAAGAATCATCTGTAGCTGTAATTTAGAAGAGCTTAAAGGATTTGTTGGAAGGTGAAGAATGAGAGGCATGGACCCAGTATGCAAGTGAACACACTGAATCCATTTATTGAAATCCCACACCATTCTTATACAGTGAAGTAAACATGTTTTGCACCCGGCAGGTGGTGTTGACCAGGGAGCTTCATATGAGAATCTGTCTGTAAGTTTACATACTTCAGCATGGGAGAACAGGGAGTAACACTTCACTCCCATGGGACCCATTCAGGGTGCAAGGACACACTCATGGGAGCACCCAGGGAAGTGAAGGACACCTCTCATTACCGTGAGATTGCTTAAGGGAATAGAAATCAACATCTCTGGTACCATGAGATTGTTTTAGTTAGCTGCAGGCCTGCCTGACTTCTCAGCTCCTCTCAGGCCTTTGTTGCGATGCTTTTTAGCCAAATGTGGCTTGCTCCTACAGGAAGGGGAATGCTACTGACAGAAAAAGTACCTTCTTCTCCCAACACCTCCGGGACTAATAATACAGATAAGACAGTGCTTTTTTAAAGCAGAATTATAATCTAAGAACTTAAATACTACTTTTTAAATGTTTTGAGAATTAACTTCAACAAAACTAGAAATTTCTGTATCAACGCTGGAAACTACTTCAAACTGCTCTTTCTAAAACTGTGATCCCAGATTATACTGGATGCTCACAGGTGACAGTTGCAGGCAACTGGCTATGACTGAAAAAAAAATTATATCTACTAATTGAGTTTCAGGTCAAAAAGCCTGAAATCACTTAACTAACACAGGTGGCCTCCATGACACACCTCTTCTGCCTCACCAGGGTCCAAGACTCCCCATTCCCTCCAAAAACACAGACTTACCACGTAACCGCCCAGCCCTCTGGATTGCCTGGTTCACAGCTTTCAGATTATTCAACAGCTCTGTGTGATTGTTGCAACGAATTTTGTATTGATTTATTAAGTCTCTGTTCAGATCATACAGCTCCATGTACCGTGTCTTCATGTTTTTCCTGGGGGAACAATCAGCCCAGTTATTTGCATCTCTGGGGACAAGAAAGTCACTCCTGGTTTGTCAATATAAAGGTGTAGCAATACATAGTTGTAATGGCTACCACAGTCTGCCAGCTACAAGACAATAGACCTGTCTAAACACGTTGGTTATACTCGTTATTTTACTAAAAAAATTAATCATCTATTGTTGCAGTTATTTTATCCAGTAAGCCAAAGTGAAGATGCCACTTTCCCCAGACAAAGTACTAGTGTCCTGCAGTAGGTCAGACCTTTTTACTGCTGCTCTTCACAGTAAAGCTCAGACATTAGCAGAACACAGCAAACTGGAGTGAAGAGACTGACACCTAACATTTATTTCTTGGTGCTCTCAAAAGTTCACACACCACAGACAGCCTTCCCTGCCTTCTTCCCTTAAAGTATCTTATCCAGTATATCTCACAATCTTGAAGTAGATTCACTTGCTCTACACCAAGCCCCTACCCTTGCCCTCTTGCCTTCCCCTGACTGGTTTTCTACCTAAAGAGTAAGACAAGGTTCAAAGAGAGCTCACGGTGGGATCATCAAAGGTACAATTCTACAGCAAAAGTTGTAACTAGGCAACTCCTGTACCACACCAATGGTCTTTTTTGTGATCTTTTCTGCCTGAAAAACAAAGACTGGCAGTTCTAAATCCAAACCACACAAGCCAGGCAGCAATTGCTCACATGTCTCCCAGGAGTCGTGCATCTTCAGCCTGAACCAGCATGCTGCGGATGAGGTTGGAGTGTTCAGCCATGTCAGCAGTGAGCCTCTGGTTCACTGCGTGGTGTTCATCCACCTGTCCAAGGCAAAGTCATGAACAAGGGTCCTTGGCACCCTGGGCACACAGGTAATTGTTCAGCTTAAACCCCGGCCCAATGAAATAGGAAATAATGTCACAATATTACCAGCATCCCTGAGATCATTCTCCTTCCCCTCACCCTCACCCCCCGCTGCCAGAGCAGTCCTTTGGCGCCTAGAAGGGGGTGAGCAGGCTGAGATACACCCCTCATACCCTGACCCAAACCCATGGCTCAGTCTCCCAGACAACATTATCCTAACCAACCAACAGCTGGGGTCCAAGGGCCTGTTCTAGAGAACAGACAGAAAGTTGAGGGTGTCCCACAGAATATACAAACAAGCTATCACAGATGAGGCAGTGTAGAGATCCTCTAACAAAGGCCCCAGGGGGCTGCTTATCTGACAATTGAGAAATCTTGGATGCCTCCTCACCTTCACCAACACTTTTCGCAGCTCCTCAAAGTATGCAGGGAAATCTGCTTCCACCTGCAAATCCTCAATGGCCAGGAAGGAGGCCATGGACTGGATAATGTCACCAGCTAGATCAATATCGTCTGTGTTGATGGAAATCTGTCAGGAAGGAAAGAAAGCACTTCATCACTCTTGCATGCCAGAACATCTTCAGTATCCCAAAGCACCTCTTTTCTCAAGAGGCAAAACTGTTACTTAGACAAGCTCTCAGGCTATTAGACAAGGAGACACTGCTTTCAAAGGGGGTTTTATTCAGGCATCTGTGCACACAGGACCAGTGCAGAAGCTACAGACAACCTTTGTACCTCATATGACTCCCTGAAACCAGTCTGTGAGGAAATAAATCCCCTCCTTCCTCCAGATCTGCAGGCTAAGAAGTTGATTTCACTAACAGGCCCTGGAACTTTACCCACTAACAGTAAAGAGACCCAAAAGTTTCCAAAAGCGTTCCTGTAACAATGACTGCTTTCACTGCCTGTTCAGTCACCCTTCACTTTTACTGCCTCATACTGGCACCACCCTTAAGTTTCACCGGAGTATCCTTAAAAGGATGTTCCTTTTGTCCATGAAGGTACTCACCTCTCCACCAGGCTTGATTTTGATGCAGAGCTGACCTGCATTACGAAGAGAAGTGAAGCAAACCTGAAAGGGAGCACTCTGAAACTCTGCATCCTCTGGCAGCAAGAAGCTCTGATTCAGCCACATAACAATCTTGCAAAAATAAAATTAAGAGCATCAGCCATCCTTTGTGTCTAAAGTCTCTGGAACCACACAGTGTTCCTGCACATGATATGCACCAGGACACCCTGGAAAATTCATTTACTAAATTTCATCCCCTAATCCAATGTCATAAACTTGTTAGAATGAGGACAATTGAATCCTTGTGCCGAAGCTGAATATTCCTAAAAGAATCAAATTCGACAACCAGAGATCACAGCCTAAGGTCAAAACATAAGCCCAGGCCTGGAGACCAGAGAAAGCTGGGAAACAAGGTTGGGTTCGACTGCAAGAAGCTAAAATTTTGTTTTATCTTGGGTTTTGTCCATGCTGGTCTAATACGGCAGAGCCCTGCAGTGAGGGAAATGACCAGATCTAATTACTGCCGTCCCACAATCCAGATCTTCTGGAACCAAAGCTGCAGCACCGCTCTCATCTGTTGGACAACTGAGCCATTACCTGGGCACGGCGCTGCCTTTTTCCTGTTCCTCACTTACAAAATTCAACACTCACTGCAGGATTCCTGCCCTTGGCATTCCATCAGCCAGCACACAGCTAACAAGATAACATCTGAAACACCTCAGTGATCTCAGGCCTTTAGCTCCTCCAGGAATTCCTGATGCTGGGAATGCCTCAACTGAGGCATCTTTTAAACACAGAAAAAAAGCTGCTGTCAAGTTTCAATACAAAGACTCCAAAGGCCAGCAGCCCAGTTCACTGTGTAACTTTTCCTTTGCTATTGGAAGTCTCAAGCTGATTACAAACCCTCCACCTATGAAGGACTGGAAGTCAGGAAGCAGAGCAGAAACTCACCCTCTGTGGCCTCTCATTCGTGGTGCAGTTAACAAAGCTCAGGGGCTCTGTGGCTGAGTCCGAGCTGCTCAGTGCATACATGGAGAAGCGGGGAAGCTGTCTTGTCAACTCAAATACATGGAACTGTGTGCTGGAAGCAATCCAAAGGAAGAACAGAGACAGTTACTGACATAGCAGGGATACACCAATTGCAACAGTTCCTGGTTCTTCTTTAGCTGGGTACTGATATCAGTGGCTTCCATTCCATAATCAGCTGCTTATTGCTTCCCAGAAAGAAACACTGAAACTTGGAAATTCCAGGCTTATCACATCATGAGGGTATACAATTCGTCCCCATTGCTGACATTCTTGATAAACCTTCCAATGAAACATACTCTCTTGGCCACCACATTTACAGAGTTACTATGTGATTGGATATTTTCTTTACAAGTTCAGTGAAGTCTTATTAAAAGCAAAACCAAAACAAATAGATAAAACAGAAAGGTAATTCAGACCCATACATTCTTTCTGCAGTGGGTGGCTCACTCTCAAAACATGCCTCCATGTTTGGGGAAAAGATGCTGCCCCCTCAGGCATCGACTGCTCCGGCAGATGTGTGCAGGGAGAAAGTCACTTTCAAGGGTATATGAAGAGATATTTTATTTTCTACGGAGAAATATTTCTAGCAGACACTGGGTAAAACGTTGCCTTAAAATCAAGTCTGTGTTACTTTCTATTTGTCCTAAAGCCAAACGGATTCAGGGTTACTTCACAGTTTGACAGACAGAGCTGTGTCTTCACCACTCTGCCCAGAGCGGCCAGGATACAGAACAGGATACACCCTCTGCCTCTCTTGATTCCCTCCACACACAGTAAAAAAATGTGCACTCTTTTCCTAGAGGCAGAACCAGAACATAACAACCCAGCGGTCTAGGACATTTAGACTAGAGAAGAGCTCAGCATCAAAGGCACAACAGTGTTTTTAAGACAGAATTCCAGCTCTCCTTCAGGTAACACAGAGAAGTGGGGCACCCAGGAATTAACGGTGCACTTCACACGGGACAAGCATGAAGCCACATCGTTGCTGTTTTCTGGTCACACAGCCAGCCCTGGAGACCAGCAGAGATCACAACACAAAACTCACCTGTTCCGGTAACCTACAAAAGCTTTGATGTGCAAATCCACAGGGACGTCTTTGGGTGGAGTAAGCGGAACCCGAACACAGCCTGAGAGGTTTTGGAGACTGGGGTGCACCACATGGCTCTCTCCTTCAAATATGCCCTCAGCAAAGATCAGCACAGCACGGATGATTGTGTCTTAGCAACAGAAAGAAAAAGCTTCTAAATTAAAAGCTGTCCTCTGGCAACAAACCACCACTGTTTGCAGAATTAAGCAAGATCACTCTCTAGACCCCTCCTCTGAATTGCTACAATATTCCAGGTGACCAGGACTACCACACCTGGACCTGACTGCATCCTCAGCACACCTAGTGTTAGCTGAATTTGCTATTTTGGGGTAGTTCCAGCTTTGCACACAAAGCCAGCTGAGGTCCAGCTGCATTCATGCAACACTCTCACTAACACGGCTGTAGGTAATGTTTACAGTCAACACCAGGAATGCTTCAGGGACCAACAACACTGATTTCATCCAAGTTAAATGTTAATTGCCTCAGAAAACAACAACTACCAAGAAAAAAATTCCATCAAACTCCTCTCCCCTGAGACCCATCAAAGGAATACAGCTTAATTCAAAACTCTGTGAAAGGAAAGAAACCACGAAAGGGACATTATGGACAATAAAGGTGAGACACGCAAATCTTCAGCTAAATATAATTAAAATTTACATGAATTTACATTAAATGAATGTCAAAGGTTGCAGGTTACCACTCACCATTTGTGGTGGAAATGCACAGCTCCACATGGGCAGACTGGCTGTCCGAGCCAAGATTGACGGACAGGGCTGTCTGGAGCTGGGTGTTTGCTGGAATCACACCTCTCTGCCCATCTGCATCCTTCAGCTGAGTGTTCAATTCAGCCTGTTGCAAAACACATACCCTTCAGTACCAGAATTTCAAGATTTTCATTCAAGAAACCTAGAAAACACATGCATGAGTCAGTTCTGTTTTCCTGCAGAAGAAGCTAGCATTGCAGCAATCTCCAGACACTTCACAAGGCTGTAAGTGGTGGCTGGCTTAGGCATGGAGCTGTGGACACTTGGATGCAATTTGTTCAAGTGCTTTACCATTGATGGAGCTCAGCTCTGTACTCAAATCTTTACTCAGAGAAGCACTTAACATATATCAAATCTAAGCTCGAGCTATGCTGGTCTTTTGCTGTTCAAATACGAGTTTGCTCTTTCCTCAGACTACTTTTTTTAAACTTTGTATCTCTGCACGTTCACCATCAAGCCACAAGTGCATTTCCTACACACCCTGGCAGTGCTCCCAGCCCTCACCCAGTGACCTGATCCTCTCACACAATCCCCTCTGACTCCCAAATTGGCTTACACATTGAAAATTACATTTTGCAGTCATCAGCCAAAGTGCAGGGCTGAAGGGAATCCAGCTCCAAACACAACTGCTCTGGCAAGAGGAAGGAGCAAGGGAAGTGTTACTTATTAAAACACAAAAAACAAGTTCTGAACTTGCACAAGGAACAAGCCAACTGCAGAAGCAGGAACCCCCAAGAGAATCTCGCTGCACCCTGACAGGTTATAGCTCTGACGTGTCTGGACTGCCCTACAACTACTTCCCAGATTATTCCAGATTTATACCAAGAGGAAGGTGTATTTTGGTCCTACACATTGTTTAAATAGTACCTTTGCATTTTCCTCATAATTTCTTAATTCCAGCAGCAGATTTTGCTTCTTTTGACTAAGTTCTCGGATCAGATCCTGCTCAGCACTCGTATCCATTAAGTTTCCTTTCATCTCCTCACCTCCTGGCAGATAGCCTCGGACTGCACAGAAACAAAACATAGCCATAGTTTCAGCAAAGTCTTTCACAGCCTCCCCAAAACTTTCTGTAACAACACTCCCTTGTGTCACCTCTGCAGAAGACACTAGTTCTGGTCTTCAGCCAGGACTGTTCAGCTGAAAATCTGATCCTTGATTTAGACCCACAGAGGCTCTGACTTTCTTGGTGATCAGGACAAGAGAAACGTACATTAAAAAAAAAAAAGTAAATTTCCAACCTGCTTTTAAGCTTTAGTCATCTGGCCAGACAAGTGCAGCACCCAGTCCTTTTGCAAGAGGATTCCCACTACAATCATTCTTTCAGGTGCTTAGGCAAGTTTGCAATTATGCAAAATTAGTAAAATGTGTACTTGGACTTCCAGAGCTGGTCAGAGGAGTTGTTGCTGTCTGGAAGTGACTGTAAGTCACTGCCAATCAGCCAATAAACAAGATTTACCCACATTAGATTTTCCAACAAAACAAGAGTTCCTTCACTTCAAGGGGTACGACTTGTTTCCCAGTAGTCCAGTGCAGCAGAGTTATGGAAATATCTCTGTCTGTGGAGACAGAGGAACTGAACAGATGATGAGACAAAGACACTTGCTCTAAAATTCCATTTTGCTCTAGGGCTGTGTGTTCTGACTGCAGCTGGCAAGGAAAGCCAGGGACAAAAGTCTTATACCTGTGAAGAATACGCTGCCTATATATGACTGCTGCCCCACAAGAAGTTGCATGGTACTTGAAAAGTGTTCAGCTTGTACACTGTCCTCTGATGACAGGATCTGCTTTATTATTTCTGAGTGAATCATTCATTTAAAATGAGAGAAAGACAGAAAACACACTGCAACACAGGAGAACACCTCATGTGAAAGGATGCTGATCCCAAACAGAACTCTAATGACAATGTCTATATACCCCAGCCACACTAACTAGTAAGGCCTAAAGGGATCCCCATCGTGCCAAGGCTTGTTTACAATAGACTCATCAGAAAAGGATGATCATGTTCAGTGATACATGGCTCTGCTGGGACAAAGTTCTTCAGAACTGCATACAATGCTGCCCTTCTGTAAGCTTGGGAAAAAGGTTTATATGCTGAAGCTCAAACGCAGCAAATCCCCATCGCCTGCGATTAAGACAGAGAAGCAAAACACTGAGCTATTTAACAAGGACAGGCTTTTGTTCCAAATGGGCTGTGCCAGACCTGCTTGTTTCAGGCCACTGATGCCAAGCAGCCAGATAATCACTCCAGTGTCTTTCCTGAAGCCATACCTGTAAATTCATGCTGAGCTTATTTAAATAATCTCTGATTATACCCGTTTCTACTCACAGAAACCAGGTCTGACTTTTTAAATGCATGGTAGGAGAGACTGAGGAGTATTTTACAGGAAACAAAGTAATGTTAATGTCTAAAATTTCTAATAAAAAAACTATCTACAGAAAAAAACCACACACACACCCCTTAGCTCTCTAAACACTGTTATGCACTGTAAAAAGGCCAAAAGAAAAAGAAGATTTTCTATATATTCGTATATTATAATGTAGCCTGAGGAACCAGAGTCTGTACTGAATATCATTATTCTTGCATTAGGATGGGGCTTCTTCCATTAGAGAAATGAATTTTGATGGTTTCTTGGATCATAATGAAACATAGGCCGATTCTCATAGAGAAGGCAATATTAAAACCCTGTTTGCAGATAGTGTAACTCAAAATTCACCTAACTTCACATAAAGCAAAGGAAGTTTGGCACACAAAATGTTGGAAGCAAAACAAAGTTTAGCTAATCTGAGATGATGTGATGTGCCTGGTATTACTGTGTATTAAATATACTGAACAATGCTCTTACCTTCACCATCAACCGAACAGCAGATTAACTGGGTGCTCCCGTCCATTCTGTAATCTCCCTCCACCACTCCTGCAATTGAAGAAGCAAAATTGTCCTTAAAGATGACCTCCCCAGTCCGGTCACTGCGTGCATCAACCTGGAAGAACAGAGAGTTCCAAGCCTCAGCATGAAAAGAAAAGCCAACTCCAAAACAGGTGCCATGCCATACTCTGAGCTGTTCACTGAAAGCCAGCTCCTCTCACAGAACTGCAGGTGAAGCTGCAGCTCTGCTGATCTAAACACCACACGTGAAAAAAATACCATCAAGAAATTACCTCTAGGCAGATTCAGTAGAAGGAACCGCTCTTAAAAGATACTTTCCTAAGTTACACCAAAGGAAGAAAATAAAGGGACTACAAGTCTGCACTGGGAAGCTTATGCACATACAAATGCACCAATGATGGGACTAAACCAGAATGCAGTATTCACAACCTCTCCTCTGAGCTGCAGCCCTTGCGTGGTGAATTATTTTTATGCACAGATGCCACAACCCTCAATTATCTTTCATTGGGGAAGAAGATGAGGGGGACTCAGTTCCATGCACTGTTGGTTTCCAAAGCACAGGTCCCAGCATTACTCTTTCCAGGAGCTATGGACCAGACCAACAAGCTGAGTAGACACTGCCAGTGGAAAAGGAGTAAAGCAGGGAAAGGTCCTCTCTTTACCAATGTTATACACCTAATTCAACATAAATTACAACATATCTGGGCTCCAGACTGCCAGCTTGATATGAAATTATTAAATTTCCCCAGGCTAATGAGAGTAATGAGAGGTGTAAATTAAAAAGCATAGCTTTACAAAAAATCCTGGCAAACTGCATCCAGGAGAGATGTGGCAATACAACAGCCATTTCTGGCAAAGGAGAATACCAAGGAACAGGTTTAAAAGACTAAGAGTTGTATAGAATGCCTTTACATAAAATTAAATAATGCTTGATTAATCCTGCCACAGTTGAGACTGACACTGCTCCCCTGTAATGTAATTGCTTTGTCTTCCCTGGAGTTTGGGAACACTCAGGAAACATTGCAGAGGATTATTAGCGTGTCTTCAAGACACACCTGAAAAGAGACACTCAAGGATGTGGCACAGAATCTTGGCTGCCATAGAAACAACTTGCCACACCTTTGCAATTGACTGAGCTAAGCAGAGAAAGCAGCTTTTCTCTGATCTTGCACTTGGCACAGGACTCACAAGCCAAACCATGTTTCTTACAATAGATCTTCAGCACTCGGTTTTCAATTGTTTTTAAATTTTTTGGCTGTTTTTCTTCAGATCATTTGACAACCTTGTTCAAACAGAGCTTCATTCTCTACAGCTCCTCATTTTCCCCCTGTAGAAACTCACCTTCCCATTGGACCAGCCAGTGATCAACTCACACACTCCATCAGAGTTCAGGTCAAATGCATGTATGCTCATTGCCTGGTTTTTTGACTGAAAAGAAAAAAGAAATTAAGCTTTGGTATGTCTTCTGAACTGCCTATGCTTCACACATGCAAGACAGTGGACTATGAGGCTACAGAGATTACAGAAAGAGACACAGTAACGTCTCTCAACAGGAAGTTTGAGCATCACTATCTCGAAGGTCACACACATGCAAAATCTTAGCCCTTGCGTTACAAATCTAGTCCACTGCTCTCAAAGGACCTGATCATTCCTTTAAATATATTTCTATCCAAGCAGATGATTAGAACTCACAAAAACAAAGTGTAAAGAGCCAAATCCTCTAGGAAAAAAAGTATTAGTGCTTCAACACTGGCATAAAATGAGACTACAGAGGACAGCCATGAACCTCCTCCTATCATGTCCTAAGGAGTCCTTTTTTCTTATTTCTAGTAAATATATGGTTCTAATCCGTGTCATATTAAGAATATTAAAATGAGCATGAGGAAAGGATCTTGACAAACTGATTTGTTGGAGCAGAAAATTGCTATTAATGAGAAAAATTAACTCTGAACATAGACAATGCAAGATTTCAGTCTCTGAAATACAGTTCATTGATTGAACAATACAGCCAGAGGCGTTTTCTAAAATGAACTCAAATTTCTCTATGATTTAAACAACCCCATGAACCTGAAGCATCCCTAGTTGTATGGTTGTATCCATGTTCTTTAAACCATTAGCAGCAGCCCAAAAGGAACTGTTTGTATTCATTTTGCATGAACTTATAAAATAGATTTTGTCAACACAAAACTACATCAAGTTCTCTGCCCAAAGTTCATCTAAGGAGTCAGGCCAACATCAGAATGACCTGAGATTAGGTACCAAATCTCCCAGCAGCCTTCAAGCTTTCAGTGATGATATTCCAACGCTGGACTCACCTTAATCCTCCAGTAACGGGCTGTCTTGTCATAAACTCCTACGGTCCCATTAGCAAGAGCATAACCAAACCGACTGCCATACATGGGGGTAAGTGCAGTAATGGTCTTGTGGGGAAAGCAGGGAGAAAGAGGATACAGGAGTGAAAACTTCAGCAGCTTCAATAACAGGGAACAGGCTAAACAATCCATCATATGAATGCTGCAAAACTTAAGTAAGTCTATTGTCGGAAACTGAGGACTGAGGAAACTAGTTTTAAAAATCAGTTTGAAATCACCAAAGGCCTTGTAGGATTTCCTCTCACAAGCTGCATTGCCAGTGTTAGGACACATTTCAGCCAGGATTGCAGAATTGCCCTCTAACTGTGTACTTTGACCAAGTATTTCCTACCACAGGGAGCAACACAACTGCTCACAGGATTCCTGTGGTCATCAGTGCTAACACACCAGCACTGAAAAACTAGTCCAAACACACAACATCCCTTAAGCTTCGGGAGCTGAGGATGTTAAAGGTTCAGCTTTACCTGGGCTAGGAAATCCCTACAGATATTATTGGTGGAAAGCCTTTGCTCAAGATTAATGAGACAAAAATGAACTGCTCCCACAGTTGGACTTCTTTGGAACACAACTGGAACACCAGGCTAGGTATTACCTGAGTGAGTAACAGCTCTGAGAGTCATAACCCAGCCTGCTTCTCACTCCTTTAAGACCCAGTCTGCATTGAGCTAAGGCTCTCAGTGGTTGGAAATGCAGGTTTTTCCACACACTAAGACTAGAGATTTTAATGTCAGGAGGAACACCTGCAATCACCTGTCTGGCATACAACGTAGCACAGGAAACTTCCTTCAATTAAATTAGAACAGTAGGATTGTAACAGGTCTCCTATGAGTCTGCAGCTGTGAATTTAAAACAATTCTACTGTGGATCTGGAAATAGATCACACATGAGAGTGATGCACCTTTAGCTTCCCTCTAACTAGAAACCACTACATGACCAGACCAGTCACAGCACACACAGCACGACATATTACAGGCCCTGTTCTAATTCCAGCATTGGCAACAGCCTCCTTTCCTAGAACAGTGGATTTGTCTTTTATAGCTCATCATAAGTGGTTTAATAGCTAAGCCTTTTAGTCCCAACTTGGTCAGTGGGGAGACCTCAGATCTTTAAGCACAAAGGTCTCTAACATGTTCTTACTCTACCTCGGGACCAGAAGGGCCATGAGAAGACTGAGAACCTCCTAAATGCTGTGATAAGGCTATTTCATTCCCTCACAAGAACCAAAAACCTAACAGTGGGGATCTTCTCTCAGTTCTTAAGCTAAACAGCAACTCCTACTCCTTTTATTTATCCCTCTGTAAAGTTATCTGTCCCATACCTTACTTTAGTCACCACAGCCCTTCTTACACAGTCACTGCATAACTCCAATTGCAATATAAACTTCCAGTTTTGCCTGGACATCCCCCTTCTACCCTGCCATGCACCATCTGGATACACACAGGGGCAAGTTACATCACCATAATTATATCAACACATTTGAGGAAATTTGTGAAGAAAAGACATTCTTTTGCTCAGAGGGCACTAAGAGCTTCAATCACAATCCAGTAATCATAATTACTCTTGGACACAGCTCTGACTTTCAGCCAAGCAATAAGCACTTTTCTCTACAGGATGAAGGGTTTGTAAATAAACAAAGCAAAAAAAACCCTGCATAAAGAGAGATACATATTATTAAACTCTAACTTTTGCAGTTCTAGCAGAAGAGATCCTGTGCCAAATAGTTAAGTAACTATTTAACTACACAATAAATCTGAACCAGAGAAGCTTTAGAGTAGGCAACACTTTCAGCTCCATCAGCAACTATAATAAACGTTAGCTAGAAGTAATTTACCTCCGTCTCTGACATCTCTGCCATGATCTCATCTTCTTTAAACACCCGGATATCAAAATCCTCAGAGCCAACAAGGAGCTGGAAAAAAAAATGTATCTTAAAAGTAGATATCCAAGCTAAGGAAATGAAAAGAATACACACCAGGATCCAAAGGACAAATACTCCAAGTCCATAAATGAAGAGGTTTTAACAGCTGTTTGAAAGACTGCCAGTGAAACAAAAGGTACCGACTGTTGAGACAAGATTTCAGAAGTCTCCTGCTGATCAAGTAGGAGTTACTCATTTTTTTTCGGGCAGCCCAGTCTCTACAAAAGCCTAGTGGAATATCTGGGGTAGGAATGAGAAAAGATACTTTGGAACATCAGGGCTCTGCTCTTTCCTTGCTGTAGGAGATTCAGTGTTACAATTTGTAACTGCAACTATACACAACAAAACTGTTGCACTGCCTGTGTTAGGGGAGGAGACCTGCAGCTCAGTTTTGACTTTAGTACATGGGCTCAGGGAAACAGCAATGCCCAGTTACTCACCCGTGAGCAAAACTCTGGGGGCAAAAAGCATGGCTTAGCAATGAACATCCCTGATTTTAAAAACAAACCAAAACAACAACAATAACAACCCCCCCACCACCATTCCAAACCAATGAATCAATGAACTCAAATATCAAACCATCCCTGTGCCTCCAGCCTCAATGGCAGTTGTCACTACAGCAAAGAATCAGTAAAATGGGCTTATCTTGACATAAATGGGCACTGAACTGGATTCTGCATCCTCGTTCCTTATCCTTTCTCACATTTTAGTCCTTTGACTATTTCCTAATTGAGCAGGTACAAGGTATTAACTGAAGAGGAGCCTGGAAACGCACACGCTGAAGACGGAAGCCTCAGCTTCTATTTTACAAATTGAGAAACCAAGGAACACATCTGCTCGGTGCCTTTCCCATAGTCATCCATCAAATCAATGACAAATAGAATTATAAATCAAAGTTTAAAACCTGGTAGCAATTTTCCCCACTGGAAGCCATGAGCCTTTGATCTTTTCTTGGCAAAAGAGATACAAATCCGTAACAAAATTGGATTTTTAAAACGATTAAAGGCTTTTTTCTTCCAAAGCAAAGATGCCTCAAATTATGACAGCCTAAATCACACCAAGCTAAGCCTACTGCAGCTATTGAAATAATTTACAACAATTAACATATTTAAGAAACATGAATTTCTTGACCAAGTTGCAACCACCAGAAAAAGGCAATCAGCTAAAAGCACAGAATCCTGAAACAATTACTGGTGATGCTGCATTTCCCAGAGGTGCCTAGAAGATTTTTTTTTCATTGCTTTGATTCACCTTATCCACCTCAGTGACCTTCATTCCACTGGAATGGAATTTGAAAAAGCAAGTAAAAAGTTTTGCCCCCACAAGCCCTTGGCAAGACAGGAAAAAGAAACCTGCATCCATCAAAAAATCAGTTCTGTAAGCTACTAATTGACAGAAGTACATGCATTCATGCAGTTATAAAATCAGTCGATTTTAAATGTAAACATGTTTTTACTGAGGCAGAAAGAAGGGAAATAAATCTAACACAGTCATTTACCAGATAAGGCACAAAGTGATAATTTAGGGAGCGGTTTCTGTGCATTTTCTCAGAAGTTCAATTTTAAACCAGAGGCAGTCTCAAAAGCTGTAAATAAAACTGACTAAATAAATAAATAAATATTAGAAAAAATCCCCAGATAATTAAGATTAAAAAGAACCCTAAAAAAAATCCCAGCAAATGCATGCTGGGCTAACTGGTCCAGCAAGTTAGTTGGATAACACATCCAAATCTGCTCAGGTTAAAGTAGCACCAAATTACACCAAGTGCTGAGAACAAACCTTTATCAAGCAGAAAAATATTGCAAAACAACACAAATCCACTTAGAAACACAAGTGCAAACCATTTACAATTAGTGCCACAGATCAGTGTCCTGGTTTCTGAACCTTTATATACCGTCTCCACTTTCTATAAACACCTCTCAGCACATTAAAAAAAATGCTGTGCACAAATTGATTTGAAAACCTGAAATTATTTCACTTCCTGAAGATCCCAATCAAAGTGTCTGTACCAATGTTTAGAAAAAGCACATGACAAGAGCAGAGTCCTTCACAAGTCGCTAATACATAATCCTACTGAATATTCCAAACAAGGATTTTTCAGGAGCTGAGTTCACATGTAAATGGTTACAAACCTCAGTTTTGCCATCACCATCAAAGTCACACAGTGCTAATGAACGAACGTTGTCTCCAGTAACCTGAAAAGAGACAGACAGTCCTCAAAGCTGGTGATAGCTGTCAGAAGCTGAATTATTTTCATTATCTCAACTGTAACAGAACAATTCTGTGTACAAGCAACATCTGAGGGCACTGAATACATGACCAAAATATTTTGAGGTCTGAGACAAATTAAGATCAACCACCAAATAAATGTTTATCATATGAAACAATCAAGATAGACTATGCCACTGAAAGCATCTTCTAATGACATCAAAACCATTATGCACTGCCTCACCGTCCAAAAACGGTCATTTCCTTCATAATCAAAGCCCTGCAGGGCACAGTTTCCACCAATAATAGCAAGTGGAGGTGAAATATCTCCAAGTTTTCCAAGAACTATTGCGTTGGCTCCATCTGAAACCTACAGAGAAACAACAAAGGAAAAAGAAACAGCAGACAATGAACACCATAGTACCCACATCAAGAAGAGAGCTTCCAACATTATCACAACAAGTTCAGCTGAGCTCTGAATGCCCATTAATTTTTTTAATTTTGTCTTGCTAAGTAATGTGTGACATATTATGAAAATTTGCTCTCGCATATACAGACCTACATCACATTCATATCTTTATTTTGAAACACTGGAGATATTCTACAGACAAAGTGTTCTGAACACAGTTACAGAACTAATGCACAGAAGCATAATTAACTGACAAAGTAAAACTGTGATCTTCAGAATGCAAAGAAACAGGAAACAATGGAGATACTAAAAAAACCCAGACAGTTAAATTAACTTGCCTCTCTGTAAAACAAATCTGAGTTGTTATGCACATCATAAGCCAGTAAATTGGTCTGTGTTCCAACCAGAAGACAATCATAACCCAGCTGAGGGTTCAACACTCCGGAAGCCAGACAAGTGATCCCTTGATTAATGTTGAGAAGAGAAATGTCTGAATCTTGGTTACTTTGCACCATTCTGTTTGTGCTGGTTCTCTGCCCTCGGGCATGAGGATTGTGAATAAAAACCTGTAGAAGCAAAGATACAAATATTAACACAAAGCATGTAGCTGTGTATACAAGTAAAGACCATTGTTTGGATAATAGCTACAATGGGGAAGAAGGGCATTCACTTAAGTGAGGACAAAAGAATGGGAGTTTTGCAGAAAATAGTACGTATTTATCTCAGTTAATCTTTAAGCTATACCAGAAAAAGGAAAATGTCAGGAAAAACTGTGCTCTGGCCAGTGGAGTTGTGACACCATTGTTTTGTTTATTTCCGAAACACGTCTTCAAAGAAAGGGAAAAAAGCAAACCAAGAGGAACAACAAATTAAACAAATTACATCCAGTTTCAGTGTTTGCAAAACACTTGAAACATTTACGACAAATTACCTGGTACCTATCTGTAACCTCCATCTGTAGCTGCGCATGGTTAATTTCAAAAGGGGCCTGTGATAAATAAGGTTTTATTCTCAGGCACTGTAATCGTTTGGAGCCTAGCCAGAGGATCTTGGGATACATACTTTGCTCAATAGCTTTTGCTTTATGTCTGTGCAGTCTGTCCCTTGGACAAGCCCGTGTTCTGTGCTCTTATACAGGCTCCAAAATTGCAATGCTGGGAAGACCATCACAGACAAACCCTGCTGGTATTTACAACCACCTCAGTGCTTCTGTGGGTTTGTGCTTCAACCTAATGTTTTGTTCATTATTCAGATGGTACTTAACTCTCTGTGTTTATGTTTCGGATTCAAACAGGTCGCTGTCTGTTCCTGCCAGGCTGCCTGTGCATCACCCACAGAATCCTCAGCACCACTGCCGTTATCAGCTTGGTCTGTACCGGTGCCAAGGCTCACTGCTGCAACTGACAAATCTATGATAAAAACCCATGGCTCGAAAAAAAAACCCGTTATCTCCTAGAAAATGTGAACGTTTCCATGGCAACTTGGGTTCGTTGACTGGGTCACGTTGGAAGGGACCACTGGAGTCACCCAATCCAACCTCCTGCTCCAACAGGCAGCGCGTTACCCTGGACCGTGTCCAGGCGGCTTTCGGCTGCCCCCGGGGCAGGAGGCTCCACAGGCTCTCCGGGCAGCCTGAGCCAGCACCCGCCTGGTCACCGGCCGCCAATGTTCGCAGCCGCACACAGCCCCAGCGCCGGGGACAGGGGGGCACAAGCCGCAGCCCCCGGCCCGGCTCACCCGGGGAGCCTCCCGCGGCCCCCAGGCCGGTCCTGCCCCGTTACCTTGCCCGCCTGCGTGGCGGCCGCCAGACAGGGGTGCGTCCCGTCGTACCGGCCCAGGGCCACCATGCGGGGCAGGATCTTGTGGTTCAGCTTCAGCGTGAACACGGGCACCAGCATGATGGCAGCGGGGCAGAGCGGGGCGAGCCGGGCGGGACCCCCGTGCCGCCGCCACACGAGGATCCGCCGGGATCGGGACCGGCACCGGGACCAGGATCGGGACCGGGATCAGGATCGGGACCGGGATCGGGATCAGGATCGGGACCGGGATCAGGATCGGGACCAGGATCGCGATCGCCCGGGCGCACGCGCGGCCACCGCGTCAGCCGGGAGGGGCGGGGCCGCGGATCGAGGGGGGAACGGGAGGCTGAGGGGGGTGGATGTGGGGAATGTGGGGATGGATG
>WEKX01022700.1:0-17755 GCA_013390025.1 Pitta sordida
TAGTGGAGACAAGGGACCTAGAAGTTCTTACCTCAGTTTCAGTGTGAACTGAAATAGGGATTTGAACTCATAAAACTTTCCATTGCCTGCAGCTTTACCTGTCAGGCTTTCAGGACCTCTTCCTAAAGGAGCACTGTAAAATTCACAGCTGAGAATGTGTCATTATGATAAGGTTTCTACAGAATCTCTGCCCAGCATTGTCACATGCAAGTAGTTCTAGAGAGGAATATTATGAAAAAACCCCCAATTTTTTTCATGTGGATCTGTGCCTGTCCAGAAGGAGACTGTCACTGTTTCTTTCAGGTGCAGATGAACTTTTGTGTACTCCTAAATGGAGTGAACAATTTCCCCTCAGTTTTGTCAGTGTGAAGCTGTAGCAGCTGGGCTGCAAGGACCATAATTGTGACTTTTTTTGTTCTTTAAAACCTGTGGATAGTATTTTCTTATAGCATCTGTAGCTATGAAAGTTTATGTAGACTGTTGCTGTTACAGAGGAATTATTCTCTACATATTTAATTTCTTAGTGGGAGTATTTTTGCATGTAATTCAGGTTTTTTGAGCATGTTTGAGAGAGATTTAATTGTCTTACTGGTAAATTTTTTTCTGTCTTTTTGTGTTTTCTTTCAATCTACTCTCTTCCTGTCTCATTGGCTCCCATTTTGTGATTAGTATGCATGAGCCTCTAAGAAAATTCTTCTAAAAACAAGTTTTTAAGCCACCGTTCAGGGAAAGATCTTGGTACATTGCCTCAAATGGCTACAACTCCAGCTGAAGTGTGTTTAGTCCTGCAAGGGTAGGAAGGACAAAAGGATCAGTTTAAGTAGATCAAAGTCACAAGATACCACAAAATGCTGTCCTAATTTAAACTAAAGCAAAAGACTAAATTATTCTGTGGAATTTTTAATAAAGAAATGTTTCTATTGGTTACGTGCTTGGTTTTTTTATAGTTTGCCTAAGCTTTCACTGAGAAGCATATAATGAAAAAGGCAAAAGGCCAGAAACACCTTGGTAAATGTTAGTGCTAATTTTTTCACAATTATATTTGACTAAACTCTTGGTCATTGTAGCCTGCTTTCCTACTGCTTGTCTTCTATGTCTTGCTGTTGATTTTTACAAAAATTTAAGGTGATTTAACTGAATTTTTCTTCCAGTTCATAACTGGACCCAAGAGGACACTCTTCAGTGGCTGTCAGAATTTGTTGAACTGCCCCAATATGAAAAAAATTTCAGAGACAGCAATGTCAATGGAACAACACTTCCAAGGTGAATGTTTCTTCTGGATTAGTTTCATATAATTCCTTGCTGCTTTAGTCTGTATGTGGGAACCTAAATGTGAACCTAAAGTCTAACAAGATATGGTCAAATCCTAGAAAAGAGAAGCATCCTTGGTGTTTTGAAGAGGTCACAGTGGGCCACAGTGTTCTTTTTGCCACATGCCGATACGCCTTTTTTCCTAGCAGTATTGTCGTATGATATTTCTCACTCTTAATTCCTTAGCTATAATCTGTAAAACTGTGGGAAATGTGATTGATGTCTTTTTGCATAGACTGATTTTTAATTAGTTTATGGAATAGGTAACATTTTGTCTTCTCATTTACAGGATAGCAGTAAATGAACATGCATTCATGATCTCTCACTTGAAAATAATTGACCGGAGCCATAGACAGAAGCTTCAGCTTAAAGCCTTGGATGTTGTTTTATTTGGACCTCTGACTCGTTAGTAACACTTTTTTTTGAGTTTTTTTCTTATCTTTTAATTGTAAGAATTCAACAGAGTATATTTTCAGTGGCATTGGTACTGTAGACAGGAGAACTTACCTATTTTGTGGATGTCCTGATGGATTGCTTGGCATGTGTTGGGGAACTCTGCCATGAATTAAGAAAGGTTACTGAGATGCAATGACAAAGGTTTACCTCTGTGTGTAAGATCACGTAGAAATTTTTGTATAATCCGAGTTGAAAGATGGATGTTGGCTTTTGTGTCACAAAAAAGTGTCCTCTAAATGTTTTTGACTGTTTAAATTTCACTTATAGCTAATGTTACATTCACTTTCCAATTAGCTTGGACAGTGCAGCTGGGATGCTGAAATGAGAGGGGATGACCTTCCCCTAGAAGAAAAGAGGAGATGGTGGTGCAAATCCAACAACTGGTGTCTTTTGTGCAAACTTGAGTTTAAGTGCAGTTAAAGTTAATGCAGCAGTTCCACATCTGACCCATTTTAACCATTAGCAGACATGTCCATGTCACATCACCAGTGCTCTGCATACTTGTTTGTACAGTTACAGATCTGTTCTGGTACTGAGCATGTCAGCTATTCCTGAATTAGTCAGGCCTGAGCTGGGGATTTTTTTGGAAAAAACCCCACTTTGTATTTTTATTATACCCTTAATACTAGCAGAAACTGTCTCTAAAAAGTGCGAGTGACTATGAAAAATGTACCAACAAAGACATGTATGTGAATCTTGGATATATCATAATTTGACAACCTGAGTTTTGCTTATTAAAACAGCTGCTGTTGGCCATTTACCATTTTAAAATTTACTTTGTTCTTTTATAGTGAATTTTTAACCCAGCATAGGCTACTGCAGATGGTGCAAACTGGAGAGAATTTACTCGAACATAATTAAAGCTCTTACTGGCCTGATAAAGTGTAATTGGAGAACTCTATTTAAATGAGTTAAAATAAAGATACAGAGTATGTATTGTGAAGGTTTAGTAAGCTTTTCTCAATCTAATGAGTATTTCAGTACAGATTAAGTAAATTGTATTAGAGCAGAGCTGCTTATATTGTATGGAAAATGCTCTGTTGGAGATAGTTTGAGGTAAATGATTCTATTTAGCATCAGGTTCTGTCACCTGTTAGGCCGAGAAATCCATAGTCTGTTGTCTGTATCAATGAACTAGTTAATGATGGTGTTATTCTCTGCACAGGTCCCCCTCACAACTGGATGAAGGATTTTATATTAACAGTTTCTATAGTTATTGGTTTTGGAGGCTGCTGGTTCGCATATACACAGAACAGAACCTCAAGAGAGCATATCACAAAAATGATGAAGGACTTAGAAAGTCTTCAAACAGCAGAGCAAAGTCTTCTTGACTTGCAAGAAAGGTATAAAACTTAAAAGAAAGTTAATGTCTAGTTGTCCTTTTGTTTTGGAATTAAATACAAATACAGATCCTTTTCAGTCATAAATTATTTATATTAAGCTGCCTTTGGGTTTTGTTCATCTTCCCTCTGCGTGGAAATTGTGATTTCAGTGATGCTGTTTTTCTGGGTAGAAATTGCACCTGGATATTTTAGCAGGCAATACGGATTTGTGGATGAAGGTAAAGAGTAGAGGTTCAATCTTTCTTACCTACAGATTAACAAGTATGTATTGTTATTTTCATATAATTGCAGTTTACTTCATAATATTTACATACGTAGGAACAAGAACATTTCTTCTGGTTTTAAGCAGAGTGGGACTGATTACTTTCTGTTGCTTATACAGCAGTGTGAGAGTCTTCTCTTGTTGTGCACCTGTAACTCAGTTGTCTATAGACACTCGTATTTTGACATTATGCCTTTAATGATGGTTCACTTAAAAGTTTGTGTGTTTTGCCTGACGGGGATATCACATTGTGTGATGTAATTGCTACTGATTCATGAAGCCTTCAGGGTCTTGATTATCTCAGAGTGGTTGAGGTTGGAAGAGACTTCTGGAGTTCATCTTGTCTGGCCCTTGCTGCTCAAGCAGGATCATCTTGAACATGTTGTCTAGGACCATCTCCAAGTGGCTTCTGAGTATGTCCAAGGATGGAGACTCTGCCACCTCTCTGAGCAACCTGTGCCAGTGCTCAATCAGTCTCTTGGTGGAGGTGTTTCCTGATGTTCAGTCAGAGCCTCATGTGCTTTGCTTTGTGCTGTGGCCTCTTTCCATGTTGCTGGATGCATTTTCTTCTCCTGAGGACTGCAACTTTTAACGAATATGCTGTGTATTTTCTTATATTTTTTTCTTTTAATTGTGAAGGCTTGAGAAGGCACAAGAAGAGAATAGAAACGTTGCTGTGGAAAAGCAGAATCTGGAGCGCAAAATGATGGATGAAATCAATGATGCAAAACGGGAAGCTCATCGTCTAAGGGAATTGAGGGAGGGAGCTGAATGTGAGCTCAGCAGGCTCAAATATGCAGAGGAAGAGTTAGTACAGGTATCTGCGAAGTGTTTATGACCTTAGTATTGACTTTAGATGGGACTTTGGTTTTATTAGATCTTTAGGGGTGTTTAAAGCAGCATTCCTCAAATGTTAGATTTGAATGGACAAATTCTGACAGCGCCTAATGATTGACTATCAATCATGCCCTTATCTAGTAAAATAATCCTGAAACTATAAAAACATCGAAATCTTTGTGAATTAGTTGATCATAATGGTTTTGGATTCACTGAACAAAAATATACACAGAAGCCTTTTTTGTCTTGTTATTAGAACAGAGATAGTAGCTTCGTCTCATCTGAGCAGCAATGAATTTGTACTTGTTACTAAAAAATACCATACGAAAATGTTTAAGCTTCAAATTAGGAACCATGTATCATTAGAAAAAAATCCAGAGTGTAGTACAGTATATGGAAGATTGTATCTAGATTACGGAAATGCCAGGTCTGCCTTTCTGACAGCACTTGCTTGGCACACATCAAAACTGTAAGGCCTTGCTATGTTGCTGTGGAGTGTAAAGGTGCTTATACTTTCTGCTGCTGTCAATTCTAATGATACTCTTGGTGACCCTCGTTTCTTATTGATTGCTAGGTTCGCATGGCTTTGAAAAAGGCTGAGAAAGAGTTCGAGTTAAGAAGTAATTGGTCTGTTCCTGAAGCTTTGCAGAAGTGGCTTCAGTTAACACATGAAGTTGAAGTACAATATTACAACATCAAAAGACAGCATGCAGAAATGCAATTAGCAATTGCCAAAGATGAGGTGAGAATTTTCTTTTCAGCTACCTTGACTTTGCTGATCTGTTGCTAGATACATGAAATAGCAAACACAATGCAGATAAGCATAGAGTGTTTTTTTCTTCTCTGAGTTGTTTGCTGCCTGTCAATATTGCTAATATTTAGGCTGCTGTTAATTATATTACTGCAAGTTTTATGAATTTCATTTTATTTTGCTTTTTAGGCAGAAAAAATAAAAAAGAAGAGAAGCACCGTATTCGGAACATTACATGTTGCACACAGCTCCTCCCTGGATGAAGTGGACCATAAAATTCTTGAAGCAAAGTAAGAGGGTTACCGCGACAGGATGCATATTCTTTTAGATTGTTTGTTCCTGGAACAATGGCATTTTTGAGAGTTATGGAATCGAGTGTCTTACTGGCTTTGAATTTTAAGAAAAGCAGTTGAAAAAACATGAATGTTTGAATAGTCCTAATAGACCTTCTGGTATGCTGGAATGGATGCACTTGCATTGCTTTGCTTTATCATTAAGAGCAGTGTATGTAATTGTAACATGTGCTTTTCTTCAGGAAAGCCCTCTCTGAGTTGACAACATGTTTGCGAGAGCGTCTTTATCGATGGCAACAGATTGAGAAGATTTGCGGGTTTCAAATCGCACACAATTCTGGGCTGCCAAGCTTGACCTCCTCTCTCTACTCTGACCACAGCTGGGTGGTTATGCCTCGAGTTTCCATTCCTCCTTACCCAATCGCAGGGGGAGTTGATGACTTAGATGAGGATACTCCTCCAATAGTTTCACAGTTTCATGGTAAGTGGTGTGCTCAGTATAAAGAGGGGGAAAAGTTGTGGGGGCATGGGTTTTTCAAGTTATGTAGGAGAAGAGCACTGAAATCAAACAGGATTAGATAACTTTATCTAGCGTTTCAGATGCTAGACTTAATAAACTGAAAACTGAGTTTTGCAGTAAAGATAACATGAAGAAAAAATTTTTGTTCTATTTCAGTGGGAGAGTGTGGCAAATCCAGCTAGGGGTTTGAAGGTGCTTGTTAAGCTTGGGTTGCTACTTAAACAAAAGTTTGTAATGAATAATGCTGATTTCTGTTAGCACAATTATTCTTTCAGATAGCAGGGATGGAGTTAGTCTAGAGTCCCTCAAGCTACTTGGAAGATCACTCCCTTTGAGGAATGCATGCTACATAGCTTAGCAAACATTCTTTCTTGTTTGGAACAAAATCCTGTTGTTATCCAAGGGAAGCTTTCAGGCAGACAGTTTGTGTTTGAATACAGTGGGTTGTTTGATTGCAAGGCAGAGAAGCCAAGTGCTGGAGGGAGGGAAATCCAGCTTGGGTTATACTATAATCAGCAGATGCACACTGGGGATTCAGACCACCCTTGTATCATGAGTCACTGTGTCAGTACAAGAGCCTGTTTCGTGGAAGTTGTGATTAACTGGACTCTGGAGGCAAATCAAAAAGATTAGCTTTTATGTAGCTGTTCAAACAAGCAATATCAAACTGAGGAATGAGTACGCAGGAAAACTGTCATATGTGTACATTTTTCTTCCAGAGCTGGGATTCTCAGAAGAAATTCAGTCTGTATTTTAAAATAGCACAAGGCTGCCACTTTGCTAGCTTCATTTAGTGTGGCTTGGACACATGTTTTTCTTCTCAATGTGCCAACCTGTTTTCTGCACACCGCATTGGAAAGTTCATTAATCCTCTTGCAACACTACTTACAGCAAGTTCCAATCACTTTTCAATGGAGTGCTGTTTCTCTAGTTGTCTTCACTGGGAAGGCTTTGATTTAAACCCTAGCAACAGATCTATTGAATAGCCCACTACAGTATGGATGCCTAAACTTCCAATTCAATATGGAAAAACCTCTGGTCTGATTTCAGAAGGAAGAAATCAATTTGTTATCATGATTTTCCAGGTGGTATAAAATGACAACACTTGGATATGTATATAAGCCATCAGACCTGTTTTTTTCAGTCATGCTTCTCATTTAGAACTTGCTTAAAAGTGAGGCCAGAGAAGAGAGTGCAGTTGATTCAGAGGAACTGTGGTCAGAAAAGGACTGTAGTTTGTCAGAGCATATTTAGCTGAAACTTTACTCTATGCTTTTGTAATTATTGTTTAATTTACTTTTTTTGTTAAAGTTCAATTCATTTGGAAGTACATATTTCTGTTTCAGTAATTACATTTATCAGAAATCTTAGTAGCAACACGAAAGTTTTTTTATTATTATTTTTCCCCCTGAATTTTGGTAAGGCACAAGAGCCTGATGTTGTTAAAGTGATCACATGAAGGAGTAGTTTATCTTTAATTTACTCGCTTTTAAAATTTCTACTCAGTAAAAAAAAACCTGGAACCGCTTAGGAGTGGGGAAGGAGAGGGAAAATATGCTGATGGATCTGTTGTTGAAATTAATTCAGGAGTCAGATTATTGTAGGTTTGTTCAGTAACTGCTGAATTATTCCCATCCTTTAAAGAAAAACAACAGATGCATGTGAGGAAGGACAGAAGCAAAGTGGCTTGGCTTGCTCGTGAGGCTTCAGGAAAAATGTACTATGTAGAAGGTCAGTTAAGAGTGGAACTATTTCAGTCTCTGGATCTAAATTGAACTGGTCTGTTACCTTGCCCCAGCATCTTTTGATCTCATAAGATTGACAAAATCTGAAGTCTGTTGGACAGACTTCTTTGTGCCAAAGCAATTGGATCAATAGGCTAAAATTTGTCAAGTAAAAGAGCTGTTTCATCAATCTCAAGCTGAAGAACAAAAGGTGATAAGAAATAGATGTACAACACTAGAACAAAGTCCTTACAGGAAGGTGATAGTGAAACTTCTGCTTTTCCAGTTACTAATTAGGATTCAGCTGTTTCCTTGACCAGTGAGTTTCATTTGCACTAGAAAATTCTGAGTGTTAAATTGTCATAACTGAATCCTTCATATTCCTGTGTATGTATACCTACAAGGAATCAAAATGTTTGTCACTTCTCTCAGAATTCACTGATGGTGCCATCTTGGGATTTTTTTATACCAGCGGATAGAATGGCGTGTGATTTACCTGGACATGTAACACAGATACACTAAAGGGATTCTTACTCATCTCAGTTCACATTTGGTCATTTCAGAATATTTTTGTAATGACATAAGATCATTTCTGAGATCCCAATACCTCCAAAAGGTCAGTAGGGGATTCATCAAGAGTAAAATCAGAAGTTTGAGTTACATGACAACTCGAATGTTGGGACTTGTAAACCTTTCTTTTCTGCTCAGGAATGGAAGTAAATCTATGTGTTGGCAAAGGTGCAGTTACTTGCAGTTTTGTCAAAGTTGTGACTTCCTGTAGTAAAGCAGAGACACAAGTTCTTCTGAGGTTCTAGGAAGGGAAGCCATAGCTTACCTGATGCTAAACTGTCATTGCAAAAAATAAAATGTATTTTATCAGGCTAGACGTTCTTGTCTACAAAAATAATGAAATTTTTTTATTGTGTTTGTTAAACAATTTGAACATCAGCATAGGTCTAGCGTGTCTCACATAAGCACTGATATATTCTGTAGGACAGTTTGAGGAGGGGTATGGAAAATCCTGAGACTCATAAGAACTAGCCTGAAAACAGGCCTGTAGCGTTGTGTCTGTACCAGCATTGCTGCCTAATAATCTTTTGAAGAAGGAGCTAGATTAGGAACATTAGAATTTCACAGAATATTCTGAGTTGGAAGGGACCCACAAGGATCATCGAGTCCAACTCTTAAACAGCACCACTACCTCCCAGGCGGGAATTGAATCCCAGTCTCCCGCATGAGAGGCGGGAACACTCACCACTGTACTAAAGTGGATTTTCTTGTCACTTTTTTGTTTAGTACTTCCTGCTCAAGTCTGGTGTTGCTGTCTCCACCCATTCTAAGTTCATATTTTTGTTTCCGGAAATTCATAGTTAGCCTGGCAAAAGAAAGTGTTATCTAAAAGGAAATTCTTGAGCTTAAAATGAGGTCAAGTTATATGTTTTCTGTCATGTGACATAAATTAAATTGGTCTTCCATGTCTAACCTACTTTTCAGCTAATGCAGTGTGTTTCAATTGGCTGTTTGGTTAGGCATATCTACGTTGCAAAACTTCTACATATTCTTTTAACCTCCAAATCATCACACAAGTAAAATACAGGACGTAGCATATTAATTTCAACTCTGCTATTTTTAGTTTACAAGAGATTGGGAATTTCAGTAGAATCTTTCTCTTTTTTCCTCTCAAGAAACCATAGTGAACCGGAGCTTTGGGGTGTGTGTGTGGCCAGGGTGGTATTTGGAACACCTTATACACTCCACAGTTAGATGAGTAACTGCAGAGACTTTGTACCTTGCTCTGAGGCAGTCAGGCAATGTCCAAATGTGTTAAAAATCACTCCTGCTGAAGCAGATACCTGCTATTTAGTCTTCAGAGTAGATATTGTTAACATCAATGTCACTTGGAGGGTTTTGGTTTGCTCTTTCTTTGCCTCAGGGTCCATTGTAAAACCTCCCAGCACACTGGCGAGAAGCAGTAGCTTGTGTCGATCAAGACGCAATGTTGTGCCATCATCTCCACAGTCTCAGCATGCTTTGCACTCCCCTGACCCTGACATCCTTTCTGTGTCGAGCTGCCCAGCTCTTTATCGAACTGAAGAGGAGGAGGAAGCCATTTACTTCTCTGCTGATAAACAATGGTACGGAGATTAGCAAACAGCTTTCGGAACTCTGATAGGATTATTGAGACTAACAGTTTAGAATTAGAGGTTAAAACAAGCCAAAAGTTAAAGTAATCTGTAGGATAATATAAACTAATATAGTCTACATGGAACAGAGAGTTCTTGTCTGGTATGTGTATGTAAATAGTTAGCTTGTCATATGCAGTTAAGTAATGTTACAATCCAGGGTGCACTGAACTAACCCTGATTCTCCATTACAATATGTTACTGGCTTTTACATCTGAAACTAGGATCAAAAGCAATGTCAGCTACTGGGCGAAGAGAAGATGGATGGTAACACAATTCTTACAGCATGTTGAGCGTGTACCTACTCTTGTTACATGGCCTCATAGGAAAAGGTTAAATTCCTTTTGGAAGGAGCAAATGAGCTTGTTGAAAGGTAGGGACACTTGTCCTGAAGAAACTTTTTGTATATGATAGGCTTAAATCTCCTTCTTTCATTTCATAACTTTTCTGACTTCACGTGCCAGAAAGATAGTTTTTGTTCTTTGAAGTGAGATACAAATGACTGATTCTGGGCAGAGGCTGCTGCCCACAGAAGCAAGATTGCACAAATTAATTGCCTTAAGTTTAGATAATGAAATGATGTAATGCAAGTTGTAACTTGAAATGTTTAAATTGATGGGATTTTTTGCTTAATTACCTACTAAGGAAAAGTGTGGGTGGTGCTTTTAGACAAATGTTATTAATTCTAAATTAATTTCCTTTTTAAATGTATGAAGGAAAGAGTAGTTTAATTATATTTTCTCTTCTCTTTGCTCTGACTCAGGGAAGTACAGGAAACAGGTTCGGAATGTGACTCCTTAAATTCATCCATTGGAAGGAAGCAGTCTCCTCCAGCAAGTCTTGAGATTTACCAGACAATTTCTCCTCAGAAAGTATCTCCAGAAGAATTCTCACTGGAGGAATCATCTACGGGAGACTCCTCTTCTCTGACTGCAGATATTTCTAGGGGCTCTCCTGACTGTGTAGGCATGGCAGAAACTAAGAGCATGATCTTTAGTCCTGCAAGTAAAGTTTATAATGGAATCCTGGAGAAGTCCTGCAGCATGAACCAGCTTGCAACTGGGATCCCACTCCCAAAACCACGGCACACCTCGTGTTCTTCAACTGGCAGTGATAGCAAACCCAGCCATGAAGCTGCTTCTGTCCCTAGGATAAGTAGCATCCCACAGGACCTCTACCAAAATGGCGAAAAAAATAAAAAGCCATCAAAAATAAAAAACCTCTTTAGTAGGAAGAAGTGTAAGTGAGGTGGGCAGAAGAAAACCTATAGTAATGTTATAAGAACTCTTATTTTTTACATCTTTAGGAATGTAATTCCATTTGAGCATTCCAGACTGGATGCCCTAATGGAATGCTCTGTAGGTCACCTATATTTAACTGACTGTAATGGTGATGCCAGCTGTCAATGAGAAATCATTAAAAAGTTCAGACAGTTTACATTAATTTCTGCCTATTTATTTCTTTTTTTTTTTAGTTTGTCTTTTTCAGTTGTTTTTTTTTAAAATTTGTTGTTTTTGAAAGTTTATTCATAAACCATTTTTAAACCACTTTGGACTCCTAAGCTTTAATGGACTAGTAAGCCTTCCTGGGCTTGCCAAAGTTTCTTGTTTACTGGAGCATCTTCCTATCTTTCCATAGAACTAAGACATTTATCTACCGGACTCTAACAAAAACAAAAGAAGTAGAACTAAATGAATTGCACTACTGTTTTACAGACTGGAACAGTCTCTGCAAGTGGAACTGAAAGACTTGTACTTGACTAAGAAGATGAATCTTTTCACTTTTAGATCTTTTGGGGTTTTTAAGTAGAATATAGCATTTCTAATTGACTTGATTTCTGGAAATGGAAATGTCATGCTTTTATTATGGGAAGCTTTGTTAGATGCATTTATTATTAGAATGGTTCAAGTCCTGCTGTAAAGATCATTTTTTTTCCCCAGGGCTTTCACTGTGATTTTGCTTCACTGCAGGCTGTACGACAAAAAAAAAAATTAATTTACCAAGAGAAAAGGCTCTTGATTTCTTATGCAAGTGATGGTTGTGAAACTTGACTGAAGACTGAAAATATTCACTCTCTTAAAATGAGGAGTGGGAATAGTAGCTTTTGTTTACAGACTGACAGACAGTGGACACTTTGGTTGTGTAAGTTCGTACTGTGGTAAAGACAATAAATTGGAAACATTGTGCTTGGGAATGTTCCAATTTTAACTGATGCTTGTTTCAGACATGTTTCAGAGGTCCTGTTAATTGAAAGCTGTCATAGGCTACATTGCTTATGCTTACTGCTGTGTATAAGTTATTATATTTTTTGAATTAGCTATAATTGTCTTAATGTCCTCCTTTTGTAAGATTTCATACACTTTATTTTTTTATAGTTTGAAGTTTTAGCTGTTCAGACATGTCTGAAGTAAATGTATAATTTTATAATGCATACTGTTATACTAACTCATAATTTCAGATGTAAAGATAGATACAAAGGTGAGACTTGACATGCTTCAGAAAAAAGCAATTTTTGTTAAGCTTTTCTAGGGAGAGATGAAATTATTGTGAGGTAACAAGGAAGCAAGCCTTCTTAGGGTGGCAGTAACTAGTTGTTCAAAAACATCTTTAATTTTTTTTTAAACAGTTGGAGACAAGAAATGTACTGCTTAAGCAACAGTGCCTTTTATTCGGTTTGAAAATGTTAATACTGAGCAGGAATTTCTTTTGAGGTACATTCCAGAGAAATACTTCCTGCTCTAGTCAACGCAAGCAGTTTACCCAGTGATGGCTAAACAATTTCAGCTCTTCCATAGGGGTGTTCTAGTTGCCTCAGTAGCAGGTGCCATTGCCAGGAACCTGTGATTAGGGGCTCACATCTTGCTAATATGTTTGAGATGTACTGTATGTAAAAATTAATTCACTGACTGCCTACATTTTCTCTAGTAAGGAGCCTTCAAAACCTGTAGCTAATTGAAATCAAGTGATACACGTATTTTTTATCATTTTCTAATTAGGTTCCACTGTCCATGACTGGTGTGTTAGCTCTGTCCTTGAGAAGTGGTGGTGATTTCAACAGAAGCATTTTACTGTGGCTAGTGAAATTGTTAGAAGAGAAGGGTTATAAAATGGGATGGAAACCTTATATGCCCAAGTACCTTAAAAGTCCTGGTACACTGATCAATTCCTTAGGACAACAGAATGAATCCAGAGTTTTACTGTCTAACAAAGAATGATTGTTTATTATCTATACAGAAAAGCATAGGAACGAAATCAACTGTTTGGTAAAGTTTGGAGAAGAAGAAAATTGGTGGAATAGAAAATAATGAGAACATAGTATTGTTCCGTTATTCTTTGAATCATCAGATTGAGCAGCTGAAGCTTCAAAAAAAAAAAAAGTCACCACATAACAATGGTCTCTGAACAAAGACTGTGCACTCTGTATATGGCAGACAGAAAAAGCAACGTTACAAAGAGACTTGTGCCAGAGAACCACCTCAATACTTAAGCCTTCAGAGTTGTAGTTAAAAGCCTGATGACGTACTTGGACATCTACAAAGGGAAAAATTCGGGAACTTACTGTGCTTCCCAAACAACATGGGGAAGACTACTACCAGAAAAATACCTAATTATGATGCAATTGAGAAGGCTATATAGCAATAATTGAATTTAAAGTAAGATCTGAAGTTGGCTAGTAGATCTCGGTATGAGGTTTGAGAGACTCTGTCTCTATCACTACTGAAGAGATGAAGTGGCATTTTGGTACTGGAGAGTAAATATTTACACATGGAAAAAAAAATCTGGTATCAAGGCATGGAAGGGCAGCACTTCCTAATCCTGACAGCCAAGTAAAGCAGACTCAAATACTTAGAAGCCAAAACAGGCAAATTCAGTTTTCTGCAGTAAGTACAGTAATCCCTCAAATACCGCAGGAGGTCGGTTCCTGAATGATGCCGTGATAAGTGAAATCTGTGAAGCAGCGGTAAATATGGTAAATATGGTAGATGGTAAAGACATGGGAAAAACCCCCGCAGTGAACTGAACCCGCGAGTGGTGAACCGCGAAGCAGCGAGGGGTTACTGTATAACGAAGTAATTAAAATAGGAGGTGTTGAACTCATCATTGGCTTTGAGCTTAAGTGTTACGTATCTTTTTAAAATAAACAGTTTAACTATCTTTGGAAAAAAATATTTTATGGTGGTGTACAAACCAACCAGATGAGATTGTCATGATGATAGAGATTTTGGCTTCAAAATGGCAGACTTTTGGAGAAAAGACTGCTCTCAACACTCAGTTTATTACCAGCTGTAACTTTATAGCTGCTTCTTAATAGTTATTAGAGAACTAAAAGCTTAAACTAATACAGTCAGAAGTGGTGAGTGTTGTATGTTGGAGCACAAACTAATTTAAGTTAATTGAGTTGGGTTTACTTTTTATGTTTTAATAGACACCTTTCATTTCTTGCCACCTAAATTTATCCACAATGTAACTAGCTTCCATTGCACCTACTGTGGCTGCTGTGGAAATTCCTGGCTTCAAATGGTGTCATTTTACTAAGGGATGTTGTGAGCCCTGACTCTAAGATAGATCCTCACTGGCAGACATCAAATTCAATCTTAATGTTGAAGTACCTGGCATCTATCAATACCTCAAAAGTGAGACGATGTGCTTCAAAGGTCCTCTGTTCTGACTCCATTTGCTTATTGGTGAGTCTAGCCAGCATTCCAAATACTAGGATTTCGTAAGATATGTCAGTCATTCAAAGCAATCATCTAGTATCATTAGAGATGTTTTTGGGTTTGTGTTTTGTTTGGTTTTTTTTTTTCTTTAGCTTTTCTAGGTAAAATCCATGTTCCATTTTGAATTCTTCAGTATTTCAGAAGATGAGGATCTTGTGTTTTATTTTGTTAGAGTACTTTGTCAGGACAGCACCCCCTTTGTGGAAATTGCCTGAAAGGCTTCTCCCCGTAGAGGTTACCGTTTAAGTCTTTCAACTGTAACACGAAGAAGTGTCAAGTGTGTGGTTCCATATAAAGAAGAAGAAAAACATTGCCACAGTTCTTACTACAGTTACGTGAAGTGTTTACTAAAAGCATAAAGATCTTAGGAAAGGCATTTCTGGTTGCCATGGGGAATACTTTGGACCAGCTTACAGTAGATTTAAAGATTAAACCAGATTTTTTTGTTGGTGTTTTGTTTTGGTTTTGTGTTGGTTCTTCCCCATTCCCCCCACCCCGCACTGCTCAGTGAATGAATTTGAAATAGTTTATTGATCGTTCCAGGTCTATGTCATCTTTTCTTCCCCCACTGCTATCTAGGTAGCAGGTCACCCTCTACTTCCTGATGGGCAACTTGCTGAGAGAGGGAAGGTTTTCCGTCATTGTCCAGGTAGTACAATTACAGTAAACATACACTTCCTTGTTTGGAAGCCTTGAAGATGGTGAAACCAGGTATACTTGACTTCAGTTTTCTCCTGATATTTATGGATGCCAACTGGAGTTAGGCATTGATTTTTTTGACAGACTGAAATACTGGAAGGATAAAATTAATTAGAAATCAAAGCTTTCAAGATTTTGCCCTTTTGCTTCTTAATATATGGGAACATGGCATGCACAGGATGGAAATGAGCTAATTATCATTTCTCATGTCACCAGCTTTTAGAGTTTCAGGATAGTTTCATTCCAGGGTACGCTGCTGGAGGGGGGATTACTACCTTACATAATATATACAAAGAAAAGCTTACTTTTCATTTACTTACAAGCAGTGGAGAATATAAATAAAATACTTTTTTTTTAAAGCCAGATGGAGGAATTGTTAGTTCTTGTGCCTCTTGTCTATTTGCTTATCTCCTTACACAGAATGTTAAGTAGGGTGAACACATTTTTCTCATCTGTTCCAGTTGCTCTCACTAAAGGGGTGCATGGGTGTGTTACTATCTCATGTTTGAAACACTGCTCCAAACTGCTTGTAGACATTTTAATCCTGGAGGTGCATCTTCATTGACTCATGGTGAAGCCCACTATGGCTGTTTGATTCCAAGTGCTGCTAAAATTTTCTGCCAGTGGTAGAGATGTTGGGATAACTATTAACCAAAAAAGGCTTTTGCCTGTAGAGTTTGCCTGCCCGACAATGTGTAAATGTTGTGTAAGCATTCTCTGAGGCTTCAGTGGCTGTGCAGTTGTGTCATACACATGTTCAACTGTTTTCCCTTCCAGCTCAGTACAGATGGTATTTATCTGACACTCCACTTAGTCCTCTGTTGCATAAACAGAATGCACCAAATCATATTAATTGTAACAATATTAACCTTTAAATTATTATTCCTAGGTGCTCTTGCATCTGACATTGCTCAAGCAAGATGGCATTACTTATCGATCCACTTCAGGCATTCAGAAATAAAGTAAATTTCTGTTCCCCTTTTGTTACTCTCTACAACTTTGAACGTCAAGATTATCAAATAGTGTGTGTGTGTTCTGTCTGTTTAATGCTCCACTGAAATGAAAGTGGGAAGATTGTTCTCTGTTTAGATGTTAAGGAAAGCACATTTGAACAAGGTGAAAGGGAATTCCTCCTCACTGCAGAGGATGAAAAAGAGTTCAGAGGTATTTCATCTGCTGCTAAGTCAGAAGATTCACAACTTAGATTGCTGGAGATAAGAGGTACATTCAGTCTCAAGACTTTCAGATCAGTAACTCTTTATCAAAAAAAAAGCCCCGCTTTCTTCTTTGGGGGTACTCTTCAGGGCATTACCTTTGTGTTTCTATTTCCTATTCTATTTTTGACCCAGCATTTATTTTGGTAGTTACAGCTAACTTAGGTGATTGCCAGATCTCAGAGCAATTTCAGATAAATTTCAGTAGTCACGTCTTAATGTAAATTTTGTTTTAATATACACAAAAAACATCTGAATTAAAACTTTTTCCTTCACATTCCTTTTATTTTAATTCAACTGGTTCTTTCTCATCTCTACTGTTAAAAAAACAACCGCGTACTGATAGTTCAGAGAACTAGAATATTTTTTTCAGTTGGGAATTACTAATAGATAAATAGTAAATAGTTACCTTATAAAGATAGGTTGTGATTGCATATTATAAAGACACTGCTGTACTTCTGTTGAACTAGGGAGAGCATTACCTTGTGCAATTTGTGTATGAACAGTAAATTTATCTTTTTTTTAAGTTATTCTTTGATTGTTTATTTTTGTCTTAAGTTAATGCTGCACAATTATTTTCAGACTTGAACTCATATAAAATTAAGGTCAATATGTCCAACCCTACAAAAATCAGTCTGCAGTTATCAGCCATCACCCCATTGTTACAGAAATCAATTACAATCTTGAATATTTGTACTAGTTCATTAGGTGGTAGAATGGATTCCTGTAAGTCTTTGGGTGCGAGGCAGAGAACCCTTCTGAAGTGAACCAGGTAATCTGCATTGTTTATCAGATTTCAAATCCATCACCCAAAAAGATGGAGTCTCCCCAGGGGAATGTAGATGTACTTACTGCTTGGAACTTTGTAGTTAATGATATTTGGCTCTCTTAATTCTAATAACTTGCATGTGCGCTGTGCTTGGCTTGCTTTTCAATAGCTGACAAAAACTGTAGGAGATCTTGGGGGTTTGTGTAAAAAAACTGCTGTGGGGAAAACAAAAGACTGGCAAGAGAAATCTGTCAGGCTGTAAACTGGATAGAACCAACAAAGATCCCAGCTCTTTGTCAAAAAAATACTGTTTAAATAGTTCTTAATGAAATGAATTGGGTAGCACGTGTATTTCACATTGGTCTTCTCAACAAACATAATTAAAATACCCTAGACTTCAGCAAGGCTATTTGGGTGATGTCTTGCCCTGTTTTTATTTTTTTAATTTAAATAATACTGATTTATAGTGAGTGTTCAGCATATGAATGCCTGACTTAAAAGATTAGCAGAATTTGAATTACTTGCGTTGTTTTGTTTAATTACTGCTTTATAAAAATGTAGATATTTGCATAAATCCCATCATTGGATCCGGGTATGTTTCAATGACATAGCAAGAAGAGGACCAAGACAAGTAAATACATGCACAGTTTGAATCTTAAGATGCTTGACTGTTCT
>WEKX01022700.1:18159-44620 GCA_013390025.1 Pitta sordida
CTAGTTCATTAGGTGGTAGAATGGATTCCTGTAAGTCTTTGGGTGCGAGGCAGAGAACCCTTCTGAAGTGAACCAGGTAATCTGCATTGTTTATCAGATTTCAAATCCATCACCCAAAAAGATGGAGTCTCCCCAGGGGAATGTAGATGTACTTACTGCTTGGAACTTTGTAGTTAATGATATTTGGCTCTCTTAATTCTAATAACTTGCATGTGCGCTGTGCTTGGCTTGCTTTTCAATAGCTGACAAAAACTGTAGGAGATCTTGGGGGTTTGTGTAAAAAAACTGCTGTGGGGAAAACAAAAGACTGGCAAGAGAAATCTGTCAGGCTGTAAACTGGATAGAACCAACAAAGATCCCAGCTCTTTGTCAAAAAAATACTGTTTAAATAGTTCTTAATGAAATGAATTGGGTAGCACGTGTATTTCACATTGGTCTTCTCAACAAACATAATTAAAATACCCTAGACTTCAGCAAGGCTATTTGGGTGATGTCTTGCCCTGTTTTAAATTTTTTAATTTAAATAATACCGATTTATAGTGAGTGTTCAGCATATTAATGCCTGACTTAAAAGATTAGCAGAATTTGAATTACTTGCGTTGTTTTGTTTAATTACTGCTTTATAAAAATGTAGATATTTGCATAAATCCCATCATTGGATCCGGGTATGTTTCAATGACATAGCAAGAAGAGGACCAAGACAAGTAAATACATGCACAGTTTGAATCTTAAGATGCTTGACTGTTCTGGGAAGAGATGTTCTCCATGCAGATTCTGCTCTTCCTCTGTTTGCTCTTGGCTTCTGTTTGTTTTCGTTAGTTGAACTACAATAAGAAACAAAGCCCTCAGGCTGACTAGTTCCTGTCTCTAATATATACACTGTACTTGCTTTTAACCTCATCAACTGCATGTTAATGCTGTACACAAATGCATTTGGAGTATTTCTTTGGTGTTGTACAGCATGATGCATTTCATTCCCTTTTCTAGTTTACCTTCCATTAGCTATATATTACTTTACAACTGGAAAAAAACTGAGTTTTTGGGAATTGATTCTGTTTGCATATAAAAATCTTTCCTTTTTTTCCCTTTTCTGTGAGTCTTACGAGAAATGTGCTGCTTGGAGAGTCTCAGACAGTATTTTCCTGTGTTTATTCCTGTTACTTTGCTTTATTTTATAAGTGCAAATTGATTTTATTGATTTCTGATATGTCGTTACACTTAATGTTGAATAAATCTGACTTTCATTTTGAAAAGTGAAACTGTGTTAGTGAGAATGTTATGTAGTGTTAATTGATCTTAGACTGTTCCCTGAATATATAAATTTTGATTTTATTATTTTTTTACCTTGAGATAAATTTTCTTTGTTCTGCTTAGGCTTCTGCCCAATATTTCTTTGCTTTATGCCTTATGCTATTATTAAAGCTTAAAAGCAGTATTACTGGAAAGGGAAAGGTGGCAACAGTTTTGTTCAGCATCTAGGGTGCTACAGTTAGGCTTGGAAATCCTGAGTCCCACTGATTTTGCTTGAAAAAGCCTTTCTGAGTAAGTTGCTTAACATTTTGAAGATTTGGAATTTTGGTTTTGTGGGTTGCCTTTTTTTTTTTCCCCCTCCTCAACAAACTGAAAAGCCTTTCCAAGTGACTACTGGAATAATGTGCAGCCTTGTGATTTTGAGCATGAGGATTAGTTTGAGAGCCTATGGCTCTCTACCAAAAAAACCCCAAACATCCTTGTTGTTTAATACTCCTTTTAACTTGTAGCAGCTCTGGGAAGGAAGACGCTCAAGAAGAGCTTTCTAAAAGTGGCTTCTCTTGTAACCAAAAATCCCATCTATGTGGAGGTGACATGATTGCAGTGAGGTAAATGAGTAAGTGACAGTACAGGTGTGGACCATGGGATCAATGTGAACCATATTTAGAGAACTTACAGTGCAGAATAAATTGAATATATAAATTATTTTCAACTGTACTTGTTTAATACAGCCCACTTCAGAAGTAATGCCTTATGTGAATTGGTCACTACTTTCACTTCAATTTGTCCTTGGTGTTCTTGATTAAGCAGCATTAACTGTTTATCAATAGGAAAATCGTACGGGCTGACAAAGCCTAAATTAGCTCAGCATCTTCAGAGAGCCAAGTGCCTTTCTGTTGGGTACCTACTGTTAATGCATCCTGCAAATTTTGATGGAGCTATTATAGTTTATGAGGAATGCCTTATTTTACTGCAGGGCTTGGCACCCAAGCAAGTGGAACACAGAGCATTCTAATTCCCTAGGACATTACTGAGCTTTGGTTAATTAACAGCTTTAGCAAGCTGGTATGCAGTCACTGAAGTCAGGGCTTGATTTGTTGGGGTTTTTAATAGATGAACTGCTTTTTATTACTATTGAATCAAAGTCTTACCTTACACTACCAAAACTGGGCTCTTGAACTGATATTTTTTCTGATTTCACTGGGTGGTGACATCACTTGTCAAATTCTGTAGCGTCTTGCTTGCCCAGTGAGATGGAGAATGTGGAATAGGGTTGAAATGGGACAGGTCATCTCCTGTAAGGTTCTGTTGGGCATTTAGCTGTTCCTAGGCCCAGTGTGCTGCCTTAATCACAGAGCTGATTGTCAGTTCTGGAGCAATTTCAGAAGGATCTCCTGTTATTTTGAATGCCTTGTAAGGATGTATCCACAAACATAGCTATACAGTGGAAAGTATTTCTTTATTTGGGGAAGTTATCTGTATTTGAAGAGAAGTTTAGCTGAATCTGCTGACAGCTTAATTCTGCAGGACTTGTCTGCTTCAATCCTTTCTCTCCTACTTCTGCACTTAAAATATCTTTTCCCCAGTGTTTGTAAGAGGAAGTTAACTGTTTAAGTTCCCAAGGCCAGGTTTTGTCTGTATTCTGAGGGTTTTTGTCTTTCAGCTAGTGACTGATCATAATCTGGAAGTGATTTCTGAACCTCATGCTGGATTTCTTGTTTGTTCTGTATACTGCTAAGCTACTTACTCTCCAGTTCTTTCTGATTGGTTTTATACCAAGGACACATAGCAACAGAGAAATATTCCAGTAAGTTTAAGTGACAATTACAGCATTAATGCCATTAACTGGTTTTACTCTGAAATGCAGGAGTCTGGAAGAATGACTGGAGGGATGAGGTTTGTATGGGGGAAGTTTGAACACAAACTATATAACTGCAGTTCCTTTTTCGCCTCCCTCACACCTGCTCTCATGAAATACACCTGTTTTTAAGGCGTAGGTATAAAATCCTAAGGAGGATTGTGAATGGAAATCCTGGGTTTTGGAAAATAAGAAGGTCCATTCTGCTTTCTGCTCAATCTATAGCTTGTATAAATCCTTTTGTAGCAATTTTAGATAAAGTATTTTGAGAAAGATAAAATATCAGAAATAACATCTGATATACCATTGGAGATGGAATGTTATCTACCAGGCTCTCCAAGATATATTGAAATCTACATCTAGATCTACTCTAAATAGCTACAGCAAATAAGCAAATAAATGAGCGCTGCCAACAAAAAAAATACACCAAAACCAACACAAATGAACTCAAAAAACCCCAAACCCTGTGGTGGTTAAAGTGTTTTCTTTTTTAGATTGCTGTTGCCTTGTTAGAGCACAGAATAGCCTGGGTAACTGCAGTTTACATTGTCAAGAGATTTTGATTAATTTCTGTTTAGGGTGGAAGAAGCAGCAGACACCTAAGAAACACACCCTGAGTTTTGATGAAAGTTGGTAAAGTTAGTGTGAAGAAAAGCAATTCCAAAGTCTTCAGTTTAGAAACACTGAACAGAAAATTATACATCCTCTTAAGACAAGTTTTCTAGTGTAGACTAACTAAATACAAGAATTAGTTGTGAATTGGTGACCTTGATTTCTTTCAGTAAGCAGCTCAACCCATCAGTCCCAGCATCTCCTTCAACATAAGTTATGTTTTGTAGTGAATCTGACTCCTGTCTTGTGTAATGCAATAAAAGTTTCTGCAGTGTAGTCTGTGCCCTCCAGTGTTACTTCTGCAGCCTCCAGTGCTTAAATCAGTTCTAGGACTCCTCTGCTGCTTTGGTGTTGGAAATGTATCTCCTTATCTTACAAGCAAACCTAAGTTTTCTGTTAAGTTCAGGCTTTTTTTATTGGGATTTTGTGTTTGTTGAGGCTGGAATACTTTAGTCCGGGCAAGTCTGGCCAGAGCTACTGGGCATTGCTAGTGGTGGCATGTCTGAGGCAATTGGTGTAGCTACTTAGTGCCATTGCTAATATTAGCCATAGTATAGACATAGTATAGACATATAGACTAGTATACAAATGGGGTCTCTGCAGACAGTGGAGAAAATTCTGCAATTTCAAATCATGCCAAAATAAATTAAGCAAAAGCTTTGAAGGAGTTGTAGTTACTGCGATCTTGAATTGGGTTATTTTCTTGAAAAGAAAATAGTATTTGGTTCTTCAACACCCCAAAGTCATGTGAATAAAAGGAAATGTAGTTCTTAGAGGACTGCAAACTCTAAAACTAAAAACTAAAACAAGTAATATGCTTGCATAGCTGATAGGAACAGTGAAGGTACCTTGTTAGATTTATCGGTCTTGAATTTCATTAAAGATGGGAAAGATGGAATGTGCTTAAAAAAGTTTAGAAGGGCAATTAGATTGTCAACTGGTTTATTCCCTAGGATACACTAGATGTAATTTAAATATCAGGAGAGAGACCTGGCCACCTTGTACACGATTTGGCGTTGAGATGTTAATCAACTTAAGCTACACCAGGGGAGGTTTAGACTGGATGTTAGGAAGAGGTTTTTCACAGAGAGAGTGATCCCTCAGTGGAATGGACTGCCAAGGGCGGTGGTGGAGTCGCCATCCCTGGAGGTGTTTAAGAGAAGACTGGATGAGGAGCTCAGTGACATGGTCTAGTTGGTGGGAGGCTTGGATGGATGAAGCGTGGTGCCCATGGTTCCACGCTTGTGGGCCTGATCCCTGGGTGGGCTTTTGCTTGGTAGTTGGACTAGATGATCTAGTGGGTCCCTTCCAACTCAGAATAACATGTGAACCTGTGAACTTGAGTTTGCCCAATGTCAGGATTGGATTTGAGTATGTAGAAAGTACAGTGATAAAAACTCTTACAGTGTGGCCAGTTGTGCAAGGTAATCAGTAACTGCTGATATTAGTTTCTCTTATAAAAGTTCACTTTGTTCTTTTTGAATCAATCATATTGAGAGATATAGTGCACTCATCAGCATTAAAGCAAGCCAAAAAAGGAAAAAAACCAAATGGGCTCCTCCACATTTCTGAAGAGACTCCTGCTGTTCAGGGCTTCATTAGTAACAGTGAATGGTAATAATCTGAGAATTATCTGGAGATTCTGTAATTAAAAAATAAAGGTCCTGCAGGACTCCTGTGAAGGAAAGCTGAACAAAAGTAGAAACTCCAGCTGGCATTTTCACGGCTCAAGACTATCTACTTTTTCATGCCTTTTTCTTGAGTATGTAGCAGAGAATACAATTCTGCTGCTCGTGCTTCTCATTTTATCTGGAGCTATTTAAATCAAGTGTAAGATCTCCAATCACATATTCCTTCATTTCTGTAGATTCTCTTAGATTTGTCTTCTGCTGAAATATTTGCTTCGTGCTGCTTACTTGCCATACCCATCTATAGATAAAGGTAGTGTCTTTTAGTTCATATGATTATCTTGTCTTTTTTGACTTCTGCCAAAATTCAGTATTCCCATGGAACAAAACTGTTCTGAGATTTGTATGGAAATAATTCAGCCTTCCTTGCTTCTAATTTGCTGCAACTGCAAAAGCTATTTTAGATTTTTATCCACTGTAGTTAAGTATTCTCAAGTGTCCTATTTTCCCGGGGAGCTCAGACAAACCTATTATGAAAGAGCTGTGATTGATTTTTTTTGTTGCATTACAACCAAACAATTTTCTTCTTTTGTTCCAGAGGGAGAAGGGGATGTATGTTTTCCATGTCTTTAAAGATGCTTTCCATCTCCAAGCACTATGTAAGCTGGCATATGTTAAATTTCGAACATCAATGGAGAAAGCAGCACTGTAATTCACACATTTTCATTTGACAGTTAGGTTGCAAATATGCTAACTTTCAACTTGTTGGTTATTATTGCTGCTCCTTTTCACAAGGGAAAATTAGTATGCACATTAGAGGATGACTTCTCCACAAAGAATTATGTGAATTAGACGGGCGGCTCCTTTTCTTAACTGTTTGTGAAAAAAGGCTTTTAATTCTTACTGTATTCCCAGTCTGGGAGAAGTCAAACATTGATTTGAACAGAAAGGCTTGGAAATTAAACAAGTAGTTCCCTCACTTTAAATGCAGCCTGAGCTCTGTTGAAACATTAGCTGTTTCCTCTTCTTTTCTTCAGGGTCTTGCACGGGTGAAGGAGTGTTTTAGTGCTGCGTTCATGATGTAGCACATTCGTAATTGGCCCAGTGAAGACTGACAGGAATCTCTGTGTCCTACTGGTAGATGCTTTTCTATATCAGAGAAGAGAAGATTGTAGCAGTAAGAGATACTTGCTTTGATCAGTACTCTACTGTAGGGTGTAATTGAAGCAAAGAAGAATTTGGCGGGGAGAGAATAATAGAAATACACAGCAGGAATTCCAAGATCACACTGATACTACTTTTCAGGAAAGTACTGTTAGATTATGAAACTATAGTTGGAAGCCTCCTTGAATTTTTACAGCTTGCTGGTATGGACACCAGAAAGTTTTACCAACACCTGTAATTTTTAAGTTGGTTTAAAATATTATTCTATAAATTGGAAACACTTGAATAATGCTCCATCAACTTGCCAACTTGAAATTATAGCTCATGACAATTAGTTTGGGAGTTTCTTCCAAATGAAGTGTTTTCCAAAAAGATTATTACTAATGTTTCTGTTGCACTTCTGCCCCCACTATGGTCAAGTGAAACCAACAAATTCTTACTAAATTCTGCTGGAAATGCAACTAAAACCTTAATTACTGAATCGTTATTTGCACTTTCTTTCCCCAACACTGTAGAACTGGATTGTAGAAATAAACAGAAAATGTCTGTTGTGTATCAAGACACAAAATATAGTCTCACAGTGTAAGAATATAATTTACTATTACATATATTCTGCACTATTACAAGCCATTTATCTGTTGTTAGTGAAAATGAGGTATTGTGGTGCTTATTTATCTTTTTTTTTCCCCCAGTGATAACACGTAGCACTAATGCCTTTCTCACAACCAGGAACAATTTTGTTTCATGAACCTTTCTTAACCCCCTTCACCTTATGTGGTGTTGACTGCTCTGGAAATACTTGAAAAAATACAGGTCTTTCAAAGCTGCTTTTAATGAACTGGCAGGACCTTGTTCTTTTTCTGTTTCAGGAGCCAGATCAAGCAGCCTCAGCTGAGGTTTCCCAGTGCACTCCAGCTTAGTGTTTGATCACTCCTAGGCTGCTGCTAGCTGTGGTTTGTACAGTTGGAGGGCTGTAACTAATAGGACCCAACCCTGAGCAGATTGACCAAGTTCAGTCTAGATGAAATAACATGGCAATCTTTACAGTAATATGACAGGTGAAAAAAGAAGCCAAACCCCAAAAGAAAGTTGTCATTGTCTACTCCAAACTCAACTTCAGCTCGTGTGTGTATGTACTTTTCTATATACATATATACACACACACGTATGTATAAAATTAATACATGGCTAAGTATTCATATGCATTCTCACTAATACCTTAGAGCAATGAATTTTTTGAGTGAAAAGTTCTGTTGTTTTTTCTACTGTCATGCTGAAGTGAAAGATCTCTTTTGTCTTCTGGCCCTTCAAAGGAGAGTGCATGTTGGAAAAGGTAGTGCCTTTAGATCTTGGCTCTAATGAATATAAATAGATAACATAATTCATTTAGTTAAGCTTCAGAAGTAAAAATCTGGTTCTCACTGTCACTTACTTGTTTTCTGACTTTTAATTTGACACTTTAATTGTTCTGCAAAAGAAAGGCAATAGTGACTGGCTTCTTGCAAGGGGTTGAATGAATGTTAAGCTTCTGTTAATTAAAATTAGTGTTCTGAATTCACCAGATTAAGGGATAAAACTCTTCTGAGAGCTAAGCATTTTCTCTTGCAAAGAGAATGTTGATTTTCAAAGCTACATTAAACTCTCTTCTGAATTTCAGGATGCTCTAACCTATTCATATTTGGATCAGGGAGAGTAAATGGAAGTGAATATAAAGTAAAATGAAAAGCCAGGAAAGAGTATAACGGAAAAAGCAGGTTTCACCTTTCTTCACCTTAAAGAGGGAATTTCATAGTGACAAGATGGGGGAACAGCAAAGACGGAAAAGTACTGAGAATGTAAAGCATAAGTGGTAGAAAATCATCAAAAAGACCAGACTTCTATATGTTAATGGAGTACACAGAAATGGGAGAGAGGAATGTTTAAGCTTATCTCAGCATTTCTGCTCATTAGCTGTTGACAGTAACATGAGTACTCTGCTAAAGTATAGTCCCTGTTTCTGTAGTTTGTAGTTCCATTCTTGAAACAGTCTTGCAACTTGACTTAATTGGAATTCAACATGCTCGGTGAGCCCACCTAGTGTTTTAAAAGTATTCTGAGACCTTGTGGGCGAGATGTCTGGTGGCTTAACCTGCTGGTGGATTGCAGTTAGTGTATGAGAATGTCTGCCAATCTTTGATCTCTTGCCGTATGTATTGAGTTTGACACATATTGGGGAGCAGTCGGTTTCCTTTTGTAAAAACATTTTATTTCATTTTCATCTCATTCAGTCACCAGAACATGGATCACAGAATCTGTAGGATCAGAAGGAGCCACTGGAGACCGTCTAATCTAACACCCCTGCTGAATGCAGGGTTACCTACAGCAGGATGCTCGAGACTAAATTCCGTTTGGTTTTGTATGTCTCCACAGATGGAGACTCACAATGTTTCTGTGCTGGAATTGCTCCAGTTTGTCCATCTTTCCCTTGTACTGTGGAGTGCAGGGCTGGGCACAGCACTGTTTATCAACAGTAGAAGTGTCATCACTCTACCTATTGTCATTGCTCTACCCTAGTGCATCTTGAGTGTTTCAAGGGTGCAGTGGTGACTCACGTTCCATTTCTTGTCCACCCAGATCCTCCAGCCCTTCTATGTAGAGCTGCTTTCCTTCCAGTTGCCTCTCCCAGCCCATGCAGATGCTTGGGTTATTTCTACCCAAATACATGACTTGAAATTTGACTTCTCTGAACTTCATAAGGTTTCTGGTGCCTCATTTTTCCAGGTGGTTGAGATCCCTTGGAATGGCAGCGTAGCCATGTGGTATATCAGCCACTCCCCCCCAACATTTATCATCTGCAAGGTTGCTGTCGTTCTGTTCTGTCTTTCAGCTCTGTTTTGTCTTTCGGCTCTTTAATGAAGATGGTAAACAGGACTGGCCCCAGTATCAAGCTCAAAGATACAACATTAGTGATTGGCCTTTATCTAGGCTTTGTGCTGCTGATCAAAACAACCAGTCTGAGCCTGGTAGTTCAGCCAGTTTTCAGTCCACTTTACTGTCCACTTATCTAGTCTGTATTTTGTCAGTGTATTGAACTCCACACCTCATAATTGCTCCCAGCCTTCACACCCCATGTACTGGGTCTGGCTGGGATGGAGTTAATTTTCTTTATAGCAGTGATATGTTTTGGGTTGGCGGGTGAAGTGATGCTGCTTACGCACCAATATTTTCACTATTGCTGAGCAATGCTAACACAGTATGAGGGCCTTCTCTGTTTCTCACTCTGCCTGCTGCTGTTGGACAAGAGACTGAGACAGCTGAACCCAGCTGACCAAAGGGATATTCCATAACATATGACATTGTTCTCAGCAATAAAATGGTGAAGGAGTTTTCGGGGGAGGGGTTACTGTTGTATTATTTTTGCTTCTCTTCTAATCCTCATTCTGCTGCAGGGGGTAGTCAGTGAGCAGCTTTATGGGGCTGAGATGCCTGTGGGTGTTAAATCACAACATGCCTGACTAATTTTTCTTTCTTTGCAAGTATAAAGTCCAGCAGAGCATCTCCCCTTGTTGGCTACTTGCTGGCTGGTGTCAGAAAGTCTTCATTAATGGACTCTTGAAGCATCCTCGCTCTCTTCGTGCTCTGCTGTTTTGTCTCTACACCAGATACTGGGCTGATCAAAGTCTGCATGAGCACCAGGGCTTGTGCATGTGAGGCTTCTGCAATTGTCTGAAGAAGTCCTGAAGTATCCAGTACTTTGTATCGGGTGGTTGATAGCAAACATTCACTGCAGCATTACCCATTTTGGTCTGCCCAGTAATTTTGACCCTAATTGTCAGTTGACTCCTCATTCATCCCCAGGCAGAGCTCTTACCCAATGCCTACAGTGCTCTTGCATCAACAGCAGCTCCACTTTGTCACCATTATGCCCTGTATCCAGCCATTTCAGCAGCTGAGCTCTGTGAGCTACCCCACTGTGTCTCCATGCTCCCAGTGGGATTGTAGCCCTGCCAGCACTGCATACAGACCTCTAAATCCTCGTGTCTGCACACTGTGTTAGTGTACAGGCACTTCAGAGAGGCACTCAGTCATCCTGCCTTCTTGTTCATAACGTGACTGGTACTATAAAGACATCAAAACACAGAAATATCAGTTATTGAAACTCAGGACACATCCTTAAGTGTGTTTCTGCTGTAATGGAGATGAGAAAGGAAGTAGGAATGGACAATGAATGCTTACTGCTTGTTGCTCCCAAGATTCACCGTGCCTATTTACTCCCTGTTCCTGGTAATAGAAAATGATTTGCTCCCTAGGAAGTCAGGAATGATCAGTGCAGTATTGAAAAATGTGGTAAAGGTTAGAGAGTAGAAATGTTCTCTGACTTCTGGAGGGAAATGTCAAGTGAAAGAACTTGAGGGATAGGGTGTTTGGAGAAAATGTGATACTCAAAGGTCAAACGATTGAAAGTAGGTCAAGAGTAGCAGATTTGAAAAGAAAGGTGAATGTATTCAAGGTTAGGAAGATAACAGCACATACAGAAATAATAGTAGGACTGGGAAATGCTAATAATATATAATCCTGCAAGTGACAAGAAATGGAACAAAGGTCAGAAGAAACCAGTACTTTTAAAAAGTATCTATGCTTTATAAATCACATAAAAATCAGCTACTCTGTTCTGAGTAATCCTTAAGTTTACTTTCTTTGTCCTGGGGTGTATGTAGGTTGATGCGATCTGTAATGGAGTCATTGTGCTTTCAAGGGCTTGCTTTCCTATACTTTGCTTCAATAACTTTCTTTCTTGCATCCCTTGGGTGTGATAATGGCAGTCTGTGAATCATATTAGCAGAGCAGAGCTTAATTAATGTTTGCAAAATACTTAGATCCTCAGATGAAGTGTGCTGTGTGCATTTGGTGCAACATATTATTGCCAATAAGCACAGGCTATTTTTAATTCCAGCAACAACTCATATTTTTTTTGTGGATTTTTTTTATCACAAAAGCATTCAGACTAGGATGGCCTAGCAGGGTCGTGCCAAGGTTCATCTATCTCGCTATCAGCTTCAGGAGTAGCAGGTGTTTAAGGAAGAGATCTGCAAAAAAGACAGATGCTTTATACAGCAATCTCTCCTGGCTTCTAGCAACAAAATTTTAAAGACTTTGTGATCCGAAGGTTACACCCAATACTTGCCTCTGATGGGAATTCTTGTCCAAGCTTTTTCAGCCAATGCTTGGTAAACCAAGGGATTAACCCTGCATATGTAGGGTGTTCTTCCCCCTCTGAGATACAGAACCTAGAGGAAGAAAATAGTATTTTTAACCTGTTTAGTTGCAAGTAAAACTGCATCTACCATGATGACAAATGCATTTGAGTGGAAACATTACGTGCTATTTGGTACTTCGACATAACTGCTTATGGAAGAGCTCAGCATGTGTCCTTTCAGCCCTTAAAACAGGATTTTATCAGACTCTTTAAGCCCACAGATCTGTATGTGAGGAGATGTAAGTTCTTCATCCTTGTGAGCCAGAGAACTGGATGTAGATGCATGAATTCATACTAATAAGATGTTCAAATCCTAGCTTTAATCTAAATTAAACTGAAGATCATCTGCTCTTTGTAAGGAATTGCTTTCCCTTGTCATTTTCTCACTTTCCCCCTCCCAGCTGACAGAGTGTTTGATATCAACTAGCAGCTGCTTTTGGCCTCTGAAACAGAAATATTTGAAAATATATATACACACACACACACATATGTGTATGAATGGAGCTATTTTTCTGTTCAGTTGGGTTATAATTTTCAGATTAGCCCAAACAGACCAATTCCTAACTTAAAACTTTGTTTAGGGAGTTCTATCCCATTTATACGGGGAAATGTATAACTACTTTGTGAAATTGTGGGAATATTTGGAGATGTGTGTAATGGAAGGGCCAATAAAATTGTAAATTTCCTCAATTGTATTTATTATATGTTTCACCTAGTTCTCTGACAATGCTGCTGATTTTGATAGCAAGCAGCTGACTTGATATTTAGTAGCATGATTTAATAAAATAAATGAGTAAACCCAAGATATTTGCATATAATTATCTGCCATAGAAGGTATCTCTTCCATTTCAAATTAGTCAAGCAGATAGTGCATGTTCACCAAAAGATTTATCTTGGAGCTGGATTTTACTCTAGGTGGCAGAATTGCTCTATCTACAGCACAAGAAGAACAGATTAAGAAACAAAAAATGGTTAATGAAATATATCTCCCTTGTGTGAATAATTCCTGCTTCCTAAGTCAGCTGCCTTATTTTTCCAATAGTGTCAAATATATCAGTAAGCAGGTAGAAATCATAAACTGTGTTTTTTAAGAGGGGAAAAAATAATAAGTGCTTTTCTTTGTAAAAGCTGCTTGGCTCAATTAGAAAGCTGCAGAATTTTTTGTAAAGTATAATTGCTATGAAACCCTGATACCTGAAGCAGCTTTGAGGTAATGTGTATGAACTGCCACGTATGCATAGTTTCTTAAGAGGGGTTGAGGTTGGGGGAAGAGTTAATCTTTCCAACAGTGTTGTGTCAAATTCTTTGCATATGAAGGTTTTAAATTCTAGCACAAAATGCATATGAAACAGGGAGATGAGGCACTTAACACATGTCTGTAAGGAAACTGTTCTTTCAGAGCCCATGCTGACTGAGTATGGGCTGTGTCTGTTCTGTGAATTGTAACAGCCTGGAAGGATTGAATTGATCTAATGGTTATACCTAGATTAACATTGACAAAAGCTCCACCCTAGATCCTCTAATTCCAAGAATTTTGTTTTGAAGCATTGGATACAATTTCTTTCTTAGCCGGTGTCATTTATTTTAAGCAAAATCTCTTGCGTCCTCCTGACAGTGTTTTTGAACTTTAGATTACAGGAAAGGAAAAAAAAAAAAAAAGGCAATAATAGCTTTCAGGAGAAAGGAGTCTTAAATTAGACTCTTTAGGAGAACAGACATTTGAAGTCTAGAAACTTTCTGGAGCTGTGGAGAGGGGTAGAAAATTCCAAAGATGATGTGTTCTTCCTTCCCCAGCTTTAATGATATTACTTCTGTTTACTATGTTTTCCTTGCCCACGGTGTTAGACTCCTTGTCCATCCTTAGCAAGTATGATATTGCTACTCCTAAATGAAAAATATTTATTAAAAAACCTTCTCAGTGTGCTTACCTTTTGTTCTGGGTTTTGCAGCAGGGTTGCTGTTGGGGGAGTTGTGAGCACTACTGTAAAGTGCTGCTCCCAAGACTGCTATTGCCATTCCTTGCGAAGTGAGGAGAATCAGCTGGGCACATAACTAAATATTGAAACGTGGGGGGAAGAAACAACACACATTTGCCAAAAGCTTTCTACATTTTTTGTGCTTTAAGAAGAGAGAGAAGGAGTTACAACATTGACTTGCAAACCCCTCCTTAAAGTTGGGGAAAGTGTAACTTTTTTCTCCTCGTAGAAAGTAGACTTGTTGACGTGTTTGGTTTGTGGACTATCTGGGCTTTTTTCTTTTCTCTTCTTGGCTTATTGCAGTATAGTTGTTGAAAGCACCCTTTACTCACACTGAGTCTGACTTTCTTTCCTGAAGGATCCATTGGAATAAATTGGAGCTGCTTTGTAAATGCAGGGAGTATAAATTCTCTACGTGAGTATGAAAGTAGTCATTGCCTGAGCACACCAGAAACAAGAAAAGAAGGTGGAAGGCTCCCATGGCAATTTATCCACGGATACTTTTGAAGTGTATTTTTTGATTTCACTTCAATCAGCAGTTTGTAAGGGTGTGTGGGAGTACGTGGGGGTATGTCAAACTGACTGATAAAGAGTGTGGGGAATGTGGGAGCACTTATTTCTGTAAGATTAATTGGTCAAGAACCTTGTCAAATGGGATGCGAAGAAGGAAAAGGGAGAAACAATAACTGAGACAGACCTGATAAACAAACACAGCGAGACAAAGGCAAGGAACAAAAATTAGTGAGTTATCTGCAAGCACTCTGTCTGTGCCTTTGCAACTGCTAAGATTGTAAACCTGAGGGTCCAGGGTGTTGCAGGGTTTTGGTGGTACTGCCCAAACTGATAGGGCAATGTGTAGGGGAAGGATTCAGGGAGGCACAATAAGTATAGACAGCAAAGTGTATGAAAGTCACTTGTAAAAAAGAACTGGTCAGTATGTTTGCCTGACTGAGCTCTGTGCCTGATCACCACAGTCTGTCTGATCTTCTGATTAAATCTTTTCTTAAAGATATCACTGTGTGAGAGTGCTGTAAGGACTGGCTGCCAGCTGTGTGAATGGATTTGGGGCAGCTGGAGTCAGACTGGGATTGCGGGTACCCCTGGCCTGTGATGCCACTCACTGGAGCCAGCGGCACTCAGTGGAGTGGGTGGGGAGGTCTTGTCTCCCAGCACTCAGGAGCAGTGTGAGGAGGGCAAGTGAGGGGCTCAGTGCCCACAGCTGGAGGGGCAGTGTGGGTCAAAGCCTGGGTACCTGGTGCCAGCTGCTGTTGGGGTGGTTATACCTCCTCCAGAACAGGTGTGAGTGGGTGTTTACTAGCAAACCTCATGCGGGACTAGCCAGTGGGTAGGGAACGGGTAGGAAAGCCCAGGATCTGGGCAGTGGTGTTCGTGTGCTGTCACTAACGACCTTCTGTCTCTACCAGCCAAAGAGGAGGAGGAGGGAACTTGGCTGTCTGGCTTCTGTTTTGTGAATTCTGTGTGTAGCTGATGTTGAAGGCAGCACCATGTCTGTGGCAGCCTGTGTGACTGGCCATGCCAAGTCCTCCGTGTTCGTGTGGGGGTGTGTGTGTGTGTGTGTGTGTGCACATGGTGGGTCTCTGGGATAGATGTGCATCTTCCCTGCACATGTGGGTGCACCTGCAGTCAGGAAAACTTCAGCCATGTACTTTGGGCTCGGCTGAGACATGGGTCCCCAGGGCACCAAGCTGGGCTCCTGCAACCAGAGCAGAGGGTCCTGGGCTGGAGATGCTGCAGGAGTCTGCTGCTCTCAACATCTCTTAACAAAGCTGGTTGTTTTTAAAGAAAAAAAAAAAAAAGAGAGAACCATAATAATGTGTTTGTTTGGGTTTTTGTGGGTTTTTTCCCCTGTGAAAAGCAAAATGAAATGCAAATAACAAAAAATCTTAATGTAAAAGTTTCATGAAAATATGAATACCTGGAATTTATGAAAAATCCATCACTCAACTTGGCTCAAAGCCTCAAGTATTTTTAAACGGGAATGAAAGAATGCCATGCCTATTTCTGAGCTTCATCTTTATTTATGTATAAATCCTCAAAGCTTATAAGTTTAGCATTTCTATAGACTATAAAAGCAGCATTTACTGAGGAAAACTTGTATGAATTTGTACGCTTACTGCTTCTAAAAAAAAATAAATCAACCCCGTGACTAAATAAAATTGAGGATTGCCTTCAATTGCTCAATTTGTAGGAAACGTGTTGTGTTTACTTTCTAAAACTTTCCAAAGTCTATGATACATATTTGTAGGAGTATTTTGGCTCTAAAGTGGTTTTGCCACTCTGCATGCTGAGAGGTGCCCCCGCAACACAGCCATTTATCATTAGGGAGTCTTGGAGGTCTTCAGCATTACTGCTGCTATGCACTGCTTGATATGACAAGACTGGTGTTTCTATAGATTACTCATACCCTGTTGTCAATGGGAAAGGTCGTACAAAACTGAATCCTTCCTAATGTAATCATATTTCTTAATTTGTGATTTCTTAAATTTAAACAAAGTACTTTCTCCTTGCTTCGGAAGAGTTGAACTATTCCTCCTTAGCTAGTCACTGCAATCCTTGTGCTGTTCTATTTTGTGAGAATAGGTTTATATTATCACTTGTCTATAAAACTATTCAGAGGTCACCTTTTTACAACATCATTTTTCTTCTAGCTTGCTCCAGTCACTGTGAGGAGATTCTGTTCTCTGTGAAGCAGGAAGCTCTATGCTAATATTGTTTAATGTGTTTTCCACAGGGGTTTGCTATCAAGTAACATAAAGTGATGCTCATGAGGTGAGGGTTACTACCTTTGTAGCTGTGCTCTGCACAAGAAGAATGTCATACTTCTACATCTTTTTAATGTTAATGAAGCTATGTTACAAAAGGTTTTTAGCTGTGTTTTATGAAATAAGTTATTGTACAAAAGGTTTTTGACTTAGGCAGTTTCTCCTGGAGAAAGTAAAATGAGACCTTAGCACCTACCACTTTACCAACTACTGCACACAATTTTATTTATGTGAGTGGCAAACAGTATTGGTGTCCATTCCACCCTTATTAACATAACATGAAATAAAATTGTCTTAGCTTTTCCCTGAGATGTCAATTTGTGTGCTTTGATCCTCTATATCAATGTTCCCCTCATTTTCCTTCAGCTGTATTGTTTCAAAGTTTTACTACTCAAAAGCAGTGATTGAAATGATTTGCACGGCCTCTTGAAACCAATGTGACTGTCCACCTTGGTGAGCTCCTGTGCTGCTGCAGAGTCCATCAGGGAAAGACACGGGAAGGGGTGTTTCCAGAAGCTAAAGCCGGCTGCCTGGTGTGGCTGCTGTCATTTCATTGAGAACCTAAAGACAATTTAGTACTGAACATTTGCTCAAATATTTTGCCTTTTAATCAAAAGAAAGGAGTCAGATTTCAGAGGGTTTTGTGTGTTTTTTTGTTTTGCTTATTTTTTTGTTTCTTTTGTTATGTTGGGTTCTTTAATTCTCAATTTCTGGAAAACACGCTTTAACAGAAACACTGGCCCTTTTAGGTTTTATGTGGTATGACCTGCGGAGGAAAGAGAGGTGTTAAAAAAGCTGTGATTGCATAACAATGCAATGTAACGATTTGTAGGTCCGATGTTTTTGGACATACAAAGAGCCCTGATGGACAGCAAAAATAATTTAAAGGTGAGTAGTTTTCAACATATTATCTGAAGAAAGACATATAGTCTATGCTACATCTCAAATCCAGTTATTAAAAGGGAGTACAATAAACCTTCAGTACCTTGCAGTTCATATCTCGCGGGTTCACTTCATTGCGTTTTTATTTTCCTCGAAGATGCCCCCACGCTTCATGGCGTATTCGTGACTGTGCATGTGCAGAGTGACACGCAAAGATAGACAGTCATGAATACGCAAACGAGCCCACCCGTCGCATCACTCCCCCTCTGCTCTGGCAGTGTGTCGACCCCACTCTGCTCTCTGCAGCACAAAGGGACAGGGAGCTCCTGGCACCTGCAGGGATGCTGCGCCAGGAACAAAAACACTTCCCTTCACCGGTCGCCCATGTGTGCTGGTGCTGGGATGAACCCACCCCATCGCTGCCCCAGTGCTGGGACAGGAGCCTGCCCTGCTGCTGCCCCAGGGACAGAATGGGCTCATCCCAGTGCCGGCATGCATGGGCGACCAGCGAAGGGAAGTGTTTGTGTTCTTGGCACAGTGACCCAGAGATGCTGGGAGTCTCCCGTGGGTGCATGATTGTCTGCCAAGGTGGGGCCGACGCATTGTTGTAGTGATCCGGGGCTGAGGTGGGCAGTGTGACAGGTGGGGCTTTATTGCATATTCATGAGCTGCTTATCTTCCAGATTGAGGGCTTTGTGGTGGCCATGGAGACCCAAAGCCCTGCGAAATTCGAGGGTTCACTGTATTACAACACAGTAAATGCTGAAAATAAAGTGAATGCTGACCCCTCCATGCATTCATGGGAATAGAGATAAATGTTTCAGAATTAAAAGTTGTTGGCATGGGGTTTGATGCATGCTGGAATACTGCTTAGTTATTAATTGACAGATTTGATCATTGTTGAAGATCCTAAAATGTGTCCATAGCTAAAATTCCCTTATAGCCTTGTCCTTAATGTCCCATAAACAGTACATTTTATCTCTCCTTATATTTTGAAGGAGAGCGTCTGATCTTCCTGCAAGCACTGACACACATTGCATGTCCTTCTCCCATACAACGGAGATACCACAGAGTCTTAGAATGTTCTGAATTGGAAGGGACCCAACAGGAGCACTAAACATAACTTGTAAGTGACTAGTCCCTACAGGGATCAAACCTACAATCCTGGCAGTATTAGCACCATGCTCTAATCAACTGAGCTAATCTCAGGGTTGTATGTCTGGTTTGCCTGTGTATTTTTAGCCTGAAGTGTTTGTCTGGGAGAAAAGAGAGCTGGTGTCTGTGTCATTATTTTTATTCTAAGGGACAGTTCTGTTTTAAAGTGAAGTGAGACTAGGATTTGTGTCATATTTTAAATGACATAGTTTATCAATTTGCAACCATTTTAAGGAAGTCAAAATTGAGAAAAACAGCTTCCAGAGACAAATAATGAACAGAGTCTTATGGTGTAGCTGATATATCCTTATCCTCATAAGGAGGAGAAGCTTAGGAATTTGCTTTAAAAGTGCTAACTGTGATTTCTTGTCTGATGAAAGAAGTTATTTAGCTCAGCCTAGCCCTTCTGGAGTGACAGGTTTTTGGGAGAGGGGGTTCACCTCACAGCTAATAAAGATTCAACCTTCTACTTTGAAATCCATGCAGATGCATCGTTTGTCTGCCTTTGAAGAATGATTAGTACTAGAACATTAGTAATGATTAAGTTGAGATTGGATAGGTGGCACACATTGGAAGCTGAAGCTTCATGAAGGATTATTGTGTCAGCAGAGGGTTGGAGATCCTTGACCAAACTGGATCCATTTACAGGCTGGCTTTTCAGGAGCTGAAGGCTTGGATGGATGGAGCGTGGTGCCCATGGTTCCACGCTTGTGGGCCTGATCCCTGGGTGGGTGTTTGCTTTGGAGTGTGGGTCCCTTCCAACTCAGAATAACTTGTGAGTTAGGGAATTTTTTGTTCGTTTTTTTGTTGTTGTTTATTTGTTTGTTTTTTAAAAGAAAGGCAATCCCAGCAATATGCTACCTGAAAACTAAACAACTTTAAAATTTTGTTTCTCACAATGTATTTGTCCTGACTGGGAGGGGCATTTGTTCTTGCGGTCTTACTTAACAATATTGCAATAATGAGTATTTAAAATCCAACTCACAGGAAAACTGCTCCTAAAAAAGGAACTTCTGGGATAGAGAGAGAATAGGGAGAAACAGCAAATTATATGGGGGAGAAAAGACTATTCCATTTTAAATCCTGCTTAGTCTCATAAAACTTTTATCAGAGCAGACTCTGGCTGCAGGGTGTAGTCTCTGGGCTTTTTTCTGCAAATAGCACAAGAATGGGATTTTCAAAATTTGTGCAATATGCTGAAACTCTTTCCATCTCTTGTTGAAATAGGTTTGTAAGCTTCTCTTGATTTAGGTCAATACCAATTTGCTTGTATTTCGGTAATTTCTAGCTTTTTTTCTAATGTCTACTAAATGCATACGAATTGCTGATGTTTTAGTTGTAGAAGCCTATGTTAGTTCTTGAATCAATGTGGAAAAAAACCCCAAACATTTCAAGATCTAATTACAAAACCAATTTTCAGGCACTTCATCTGCACAGATTCTTAAAATACAAGACCTATTTTTTAATATTCATTCTCTTGTTGTGCATATGTCTCTATATGAGAGTATACTTACACCCACTCTTATGATTTCTGGGGATTGTCGCTGAAAATTTTTGGGACTACGAATATGAACTCATTGCCTTAATCCCAGTATATGCAATGTTACTGGGGACACTGTTAAACTTTAAGGGTTTTTTTATCAGTTATGATGACCAAAACAAATACATGGGTGGGGAAAGGGTCTAATATGTTCTTTAAGCTTCTACAAAATTCAAGCAACCATCTGGAAAGACTCTCTTCTCCTGTAGAGCAGTAATTTGGACACCACCATGTGTGATGAGTTTGTACCCTAGTTATACTTACTCAGTACTGTAATGTATTTCAGAGCAATTTTATCCTACTTATTGAGGTGCTGCTCTGTCATGCTGTGTCAAGAGTATAAATACTCTGGTGGAGACAGGAAGGGAACAAAAAAAAACTATTTTCTGCTCTACATAGTGAAACCTTCCTAAAATTTGTTACGGTGTTTTGGGGATTTTTTCTTCTTTTGTTTATTATTGGACATATAATTGTAATGTAATTAAACTATATTGTCTAAATTGTAAGTCCTATTTTTTTAAATTATCTGTCAGAAGGAAAGGAATTTAACTCATCTACAAAGAGAAATCCAGTGCTGTTTCCAGTCAGACTCTCATGTACTGTGTTCATCCAAGCGGCACCTCAAAATTAGCTAGTTGAAAAGCAGAGACAATCAATAACTTTTGGTTGTGACTTAATCTAAGAGCTCCCTGCTGAAGGGTGTGTCAGCCTTTGGACAGAGCAGGATTCTGCAACCAGTGTAATTTCCCAACCACACCAGAAATACCTTATTTCACTGTATTAGAAAAGCTCAGAGGCTGTCTCTAGAACTACTTTTTATTTTGAAAGATTCTTTGGAGTTCTGGAGACTGTGCTCCATTATTATTAATTAAAAAAAAAAAATCTCCCTCTGTATAGCCAATTAAAAAAACCCACTTATGGTAAGAATATTAAAGATGGCATTAAACACAGCCGGTAGCAATGTTTCCCAGCATTGCTGTCCTAGGGGTAGTGATATTGAACGAGTCATGTGCTGCAGGCATTTTGTACTTTGTTCTTCCCTTCAGTTTAAATTCACTTTTTTAATTTCCTCTGCCCGTGAGTGGAGTTGGAGGGTATCACGGGCAAACAGCAATCATGAGCAGTAGGGATGGAGGGCTGGCCTAGGGTGGGTCTCCCTTTGCTGCCTCTTCTCTGTCACATTTGTGTTACTCGTTATGGACTTATTCCCAGAGTTAACTAAATTCCACGAAAAGTTTCATAAACTGAAAACTAGGCTGGTAGAAAAGTATGTGGCATGTGCAAGATCTGTCATATGGTGATTTTACTAATGTGCACAAGCAGGCATAGTTATGCTTTCCCGTGCAATTTCAATGTCTTATTCAATAGCATCTCAGGAAATTGAGCAAACACACTCCTGTTTGCAGAAAACACTGGGGCATTTAGTAAAATAATATGTTAAGCTGTTCAGATTCTGAGTTGGCATTCTTAAGATGCTAAACTTTGAACTCCATTTTTTCTAGGCTATTGCTAAATCCAAAAATAGATTTTAGATCATCTACCATTAGAGCCCGCCTCATAAAGGTACATTGCACATTAACATTGCACACTGAGTTATGTGATCAGTTCTAAATTGTTGGTTTTCATTCACATTAAACAATTACAGATGATTTTCATAGCCCAGCTTTTCTTCCTTGTGGGTTGTTGAGGCAAGTTAATGTAATAATCTGTGTCGCCTTAACTGTTTCATCATAATTTTGTGTAGTTTAATATTTACATTGATCAAAATACCCACTTTTTTCAGGTTCTTTGCTTTATGAAACCCCCATACTAACCCAGTAAAATTCTTCATTGTCTGATGGAGAGAACAACAAATGTTGCTACTACTAAAAATGAATTTGACACACTGGTGCATGAATATTGGAATATTTCTATCATGAACTCACAGGAAAGCTGACGTCACATTATTGTAAACCATCATTTATATGAGTTATTGGGCAAACCTGGAGCGACTAGCACTTTTACTTATTTTCAGGCAAAAATCTGCTCATCTAGAAAACACTATGTATTTGTTTGTGTCTGTGCCCAGATCAGATATAGTGTCTAGTTTAGACTTAATGATGCTACATCTGTCAAATGTTAAGCTATTTCAACCCCAAGTAGTGAAAAAGAAATTCAATGCAATTTTTATTATTTAAACTTCAAGCCAAATTTCAAAGATGCATACCTCATGAGATTTTTTTTAATGGTTTTCTCTCTTCATTTGACATTTGGTTCAGATAGGAACAGATTTCGGCATGAAAATTTTATCCTAGGTCCTGAAGTTTTTAGGCAGGGACTATATATATATCTATAATTATATATTTATTTAAAATGGGTGATTTGTATAGTCCTCAGTGCTATATCATTTTCCAAATGAAGTAAAACGAGAGGTTTTTTGCATGCACTGAAGAGAATTAGTTGTGCCTGAATTGTCCCTGTGGCAATTTATACAAGTATGCAATTATTATTTTAAATGCTCATAAGTAGAGCTCGATCATGTTGGAGTGCAAGCACAAAGCAATAACTAGTCCTCATCTCAGAGATGCTATACGTTAAAAAGACTTGATGGAGGTACAAGGAGAGTAAGGAACATAGTGGTGATAAGTGTTCATGTTAATGTCGTAGTTATTTAAATAATGGGATTCACTGAAGTTTTCTAAATCGGAAGTCAAGAGAAGGCAGGGGGTGTGCGAGTTCCTGCCCTTCTGTAGTCATCCAGGAGAATTTTTGGTATATTATGGTAATGAAGACAAACCTTTTGACAAAATAAGTGTAGAAATGTGGTGAGGTAGGGACAAGAGTGTCTCTTTATGCTGGGCTGTCTCTGTTTGCGATGTTACATGTTCATACAAGAGTCCACTGTTGTTTCAGAGAGCTGCTTCCTCAGCGAAAGAGACAGGGCTGAATGGTGTGCTCCGTCTGAACATACCAGAGTGTGGCCAGAGGACTCTCATTGCAAAAGCAATGGGATCACTGCAACCAGTAAGAAGAGGTTGTGTGAGGTAGGACTACAGATACCATTGAAACAGTACCTTATTGTCCTACTATTTTTGAAGGCTGTCACAAACACATCTTGGGACACTCAGACCCTGATCAGCTATGTAGCTTTCTCACAGCAGACACTGTCTTCCTCTAGTCCAGAAGTAACCATTTCCTCTACCCTTGGCTTTTCACTGCTTTGCTTGGGAAAATAGATTTGTATTTCACTTGAAGATGAACTGAATATCTTTCTGTATGCCTGCTACAGAAAAGGCTATTTCTGCCTATATTTGGAAATGGCAACATACAGTGAAAGTGGTGCTACCCTGGAAAGGTCAAGACTTCAGTTTGAAAGGAAAATGCTTTTGCCAATGTAGTTGGTGTAAAACAAGCTTGGATTTCAAGATGTTTGCAAACCTAGGGCCTGATGGCTGCCAATGCTTCATGGAGACAATGTTGTAGTGTTGCTTTAGCATAAAAGGGCAGGTACATGGTTTGGCACAGGCATAAGATTTTACTGTGTATGAGGTCTGACTGGAAATCATTATAGGGGGAATTATTTATATTACATATAATTAATTTATATGTAGTGAATATTATACAAGATAAAATAATTTTATGCATATAAATAATTGTCAATATATATATACACGTACATGTGCTTCTCAGTGCAATGCTCGTAATAATAAGGCAAACTGTGACTGTCTGATCTTATAACCTTATGGTATTCTTAGGTGTAACACTTCATGTGTTCTGATGATGACAATTTCTGCGGTAATGTCTGTATTTCTTTTGAGAAAGTCTCTCAGAGTTCTGTAAGAAAGTCTACAGATTCTGAACTTATACTAGCCTACTGCAAAAGAACACCATTAATTTTTAGGGAATAATTGAAATAAAGCTTGCTAAAATCTAGGCATACCTGTGGTATTGTGACTGTAGAGCTTCAAAAAGACTTCAGAATATCAACAGGTATAATTTCGAACAGTAGATAGTCATTTATAAATCCTTGAATGCAGTGAGTTTGAAAATAGGCTGCAGCACAATGGAGTTAGTGGCCTAATTTTCAGGACTGCTGAAGTTAAAGCTTCTCTTCTGTTGTCAAGCAAGAAACTCCTATATCAGAAAGGTGCTTGCAGTTTCAGGACAAGAATCTTTGTGAGGGGAAAATGGATAAGCAATTTTCATCTGTGATCAATATGAAGCTGACGTGAAATCTTTGCCATAGCAATTCCCATGGAGGTGATGAGTTGCTAGATGAAGGGTTTATACTGGTATTATTTCTCCTCCTTCACTTGTGTATTATGTGTATGTGATATAAAACAGACGTGAATTCTTTCTTTGTTTCTTTCTCTCTGCCTAGAGGAGCTTGCAAGCTTAATTTTTGGTGCATGCCAGAGAGTCTCGGGCTCTGACAACTCTTTATTCACAGAGAATCTGATTAATGTCTTCAAAGACTGCATGTAAGTTGATGTTGTTGCCTGAACAACACCAGCTGGATTTTTTTGGTTTTGTTTGTGAAAGAAACGACTATCTTTTTGCCTTTGCTTTTTGTTGAATCTGAAATTATCTCTGAAATGATATTTATGTATCATGATTGAATAACCACATTCACAGCTTGGGGAGTATGCAGAGGCAAATTCTTGTAAACAGTAGTCAGATAAAGAAAAAAGACATTCCCAGATGGGCTGTGATTTCTAACACTACGATCAAACACAATGAACATGCAGATCAAAAATAAGTATGGCTCGTAGCTCTTTATGGAAATAAAGCTAGGGAGAAGCTGTGAGGAGCAAAGTTTAGAGATAAAAATGTAAGAATCTAACTTGCAGTTGAGAGCTCAAAAATATCTTGGGGACAATAGATATTCCTCACGTCCAAAAAGGTTTTTCTCTTCTAGTCAAATAATTTATGAGAAAAATACCTCACCTAGGAGCAGTACTATGTTGTGATATGCCTTAGTGTGAAGAAAATCTAAGAAGAGTTGAGGCAACTTCTCTAGATGGAGTTGAGGGAAGCTGTTGTGTCTGATCAAGAAATGATTAAACAGAAATGATTTTTAGATATGAGCTTTCCTTTTCTCTACTACTAAGTCAAAGAATGTCTGAATTGTCTAGTTTCTGAGAAATAAGAGTCTGGATGTGTTGTTCAAACAGATTATGCCAGCGTTCACTGATCTTATTGATCTTTTGAGATAGCCGCATGCTAAACAGAGTAATGCTAGAAACAGCCTCTAGCAAAAGCTAGAAGAGACCATCTGAAATGATGGAGGGAGAAGTTGTACCTGGTGACTCTTGTACTTAATAGAATAGTTTCCTTTTACTAAGGTCCTATCCTGTCTACATGACTGCTGCATTTAATAACTATGTTAGTGTTTAACCAGCTTTCTTCATGGAATCTGTGACGTGCAGGATTATGTTTTATCCATTTATAGATTTGTGGGAGAGGTGAAACAAGTACCTTGTATTTTTGAGTATCTCACTTAACATTTTTGCTCAGGACAGTAGCAATTTGGTTTTCTATTTAGGCAGGGGTCTCCTAAGTTTCATCAAATTCTTGATGTACGAGTAGAAGTGTTGGAGTTATATTTTTCCGGGTTCCAAGCAAAACAGCTTTCATAAAGACAACAAAATTGGAGTGAGTGCCTTGTGTGGGTGTTTTTCTGTGAATGTGAAACTGTTAGATTTCAGAAGTTTTCAGGCTGGCTGATTTTGGTATTGTTGTGGATCTGGAAAATATCTAGGAAATACTTCATTTAACAAAGACTGTGAGCTAGGACTTGGGAAATTATTTCTGTCCTTGAATTGCAGTCTTATCTTGCCATCTACTTATTCTATTTATTACTCTATGCTTCTATCTTTAAAATGGCTTTAGCATCTCTCTGACTGGATGTTTTGAGGGTTGACAGACATATACAGTTGGATTTCCTATATCACAGACCGCGGTCTTAATTGGGGTCCGCGCAGCCCTACTTCTGGGCTGACCTTGACAGGTTGGAGAGATGGGCAGGCTCCAACAGTATGAGGTTTAACAAGACTAAGTGCCGGGTTCTTCACTTCGGCCATAACAACCCCATGCACCGCTATCGGCTGGGGGAGGAGTGGCTCGAGACTAGTGAAGTGGAGAGAGACTTAGGTGTACTGATTGATAGGAAACTCAATATGAGCCAGCAGTGTGCCCAGGTGGCTAAGAAGGCCAATGGCATCCTGGCCTGCATTAGGAACAGTGTGGTCAGTCGGTCCAGGGAGGTTGTCCTTCCCCTGTACACGGCGCTGGTCAGACCTCATCTTGAGTACTGTGTGCAGTTCTGGGCTCCCCAGTTTAAGAGGGATGTTGAGCTGCTTGAGAGGGTCCAGAGAAGGGCAACGAGGATGGTGAA
>WEKX01022700.1:44678-58237 GCA_013390025.1 Pitta sordida
GGGTGTTAGATGGTGAGTTGGACTAGATGATCCTTGTGGGTCACTTCCAACTCATAATATTCTGTGTGATTCTGTGATTCTGTGAATAGCGGCCGCTGCTGCCGCCTGCGCCACCGCCCCCACTGCTGCTGCGCGTGCCCCCGCCGCTGTCGCCTGCACCACCAGCGCCACCCGTGCCGGCGCCACCACTGCTGCTGAGGCGGCAGGTCGAGCATGCGCAGTTGCGAAAATGGGTCTCCTACATCGCTAAAAAATCACGCCGCTAAGATCTGAAGCCGCAATATGGGGGACGTGAAGGGCAAGAGGGCTGACTGTACACTTCCTTGAGCCTTTCAGATCAAAAGGAAAATGGAATTGCAAAGGTTACTCATTTTACTATTTGCTGACAATCTAGAAAGAGCTTGTATTCCTAAGGGTTAATACAAAAATAACTTCAGCCTAGCACAGTTGTCAGCCAATTTAAGGTGAAGATTTCAGAGATTAGTTCTGACAATCCTGTGGAACACACCATATGTCATCTTTTGAAAACTGAAGACAGTGTTCCTTCTGGTCTTTGTTGTGAACTTAATGAGGTTAGAGAAATGTCCCCTGTCTTTTACAAGACACAAGAGTAGAAGGCCTTGATTTGAAAAATACTGATCAACAGTGTATCTTCAGTGAGAAAACAAATTGAATTATGCTAGTGGTTTTGTTTCTACGGTGCCTCTCAATAACTGTTTCATCACAAAATATTTTAATTGTAATTGCTCATAAAACCCACAATTTGTTACAAGGCAAAGTGGAATCCAGTAGGGATGACTGATTGTTAGTTTTGTGTTTGCTTACTCCATTTTAGGATATCTAAGCCTGATGGGACAGACCAATAGCTATAACAAAAGTGTAGAAACTCTCAGCTGCACAGCTGTTTCTGGTTGGGGACCACTGGAGGAATGAACCACAATCTGACTGAAAGAACTGACATGCCAGCATCCCTCAGGCCAATTACAGCGTGATGATGTTTTCATTGTTTCTTTCACTGCTCCAAATATAATGAATGTTGCTGCTGTGACAGAGAAGTTGTCTTTATTATGAAAAAAAGCCTGGGAATAAATTGTGCAGCCGGCTGCCTTGCTGGCTGTAATTTTTTGCTATCTGGGTCTAAAATGACAACTCAAAGCTACCTAGTTTCTGCACTGCCTGCTCTGATCATTTTGGGTATATGTATCTCTTTCAGCTACCAAATAGCTAGCCAAAAATGCTTCTAAGTAAAGTTTTGAATATTAGCAGATCCTGAAAACCAAATCTTTAGGTTTTGACAGTTGCTCTTCTGTAACTGATATTCTGTAAACCAATTTAGGCTAAAATGTTTGTATTTTGTATCTATCTATAGCAAATAACAATTGAGAAATACTTGTAGATATTTTCTGTCATTTTTGAATAAAAATTTCCTCATTTTAAACAGAAAAAGTGCACAATTTCTGCTGTCCATTTGACTTTTCCTTTTTAATCAAATTTAAATTTTGAAATATAGGATTTAGGGATGATGCTAGGTTCTTCTTTTTAATTTAAAATTGAACTAGAAAAACAAAGGAGACCTCATCGCTTATTTTTAATTTCAGTCTTGAAAATATTTCAAACAGCTGAAATGAGAAATATATCATAAATGAAACCAAGGTGATCTTAGAAAATAAAGTGCTTTTTGAGACTGTTGGATTTAGATCAAGAGATTGCAAGTTTTTCCAACTTTGCTATTGATTTCCTAGGTGATAGTGTTTAACTTTTCTGTATGTTTCTGCAGCCACTCTTACCTCATAAGATTTTCTCATACTTTGCATCTATATTTTTTTATTACCTGATATGTGGATGGAGGGGAAAAGTAAATAATGTGCAAAGGGGGACACTGAATCCTCACTTATCCAAGTGCTATTGAACTATGAGAAAATCCACTTTCTGAAAAGAGTAATAACCTGCTGAATATAACGCTGATAAATCAAATGGATTGAAGTCTGTGTATATTTAAGGTGAATGATCAAAAGAGCCAAGTGGCACAAAGCAGAAATGGGATGAAAAGCAACAGTAATAATCAAGGCAATTAGTTTACTTTCTCTGAGAGAACAAGATGCTTTCTGCCAACTGAATATCAAATTGCCTGGCAGCTGGGGATGGTGCATGAGAGGGCAGGAGCAGAGTGGTGAATTGGCAGCAGTTATCCTTTTCTCTGTTTCCCAAAGAGGTTCTGGGTCTGGAGCAGATGGGAGGAGGACATTCCTTCCGGCACATGCAAGGCTGACCTGCCTTCCAGGGAAGAGATGACCTGTGCTGGTGAGCTGAAACTTGCTGCAGGTGGCACTTCTCAGGAGGTTCTCGTGGAAGTGCCTGAAGCCCAGATCCTGGGAATGAATTATTGCTTTCCTAAAAGCCAGAATATCAGGATGCCTTCATGTCTGATGAGACGAGTTCTTGACAAGGTGAATGAGTTGGGGAGGGTTTGGTGAGCAGAAATGGATGTTTTCCAGAACATGAGATTTGGATGTCTAACTTCTACATTGAAAATACAGCTCAGGGTGATGGCTCAATCTGTCTGTGATGTGAAATACAAAGTAAGAAAACAGTGATGTGCCTGCTGAACTGAAGGCTAGGAATGATGGCCTGAGGCTGTTGGCCTGTAGCAATGGATTATCGGTGGTTAAATATCAATGGAACTTAAAATCTGTAACGAAACTGTCTTTGGACAACTTTGTAGGAAATACATTTGGGTCTTAAAAAGCAATTAAACTAAGAATAAACCATCCTCTCATATTCCAGAAACTAAACTGTGATGGAAAGTCTTTTCATTGAGCAAAGCTAACATGAACATCTTTATTTTTGGCTGATAGTAAAGTATGAGTGCAAGGTATGGGGTTTTTCACACCAAAAATTATTTACCATATCTTTACTGTGTAATCACTCATAAATGCCAATGTTCAGGGCCTTCCTAGCCTGGTTTTAAGGGTTTCAAGTAAATGAAGTACATAAGACCTATGTCTGCTTGACAGAGACCTTTCCTTATGTGGAATTATTATCCAAATTAAAAGTACTTCTGTGTACATTTTGTACAGAAAAAACCAGGAACAGAATGATGAGCCTTTGCTTTCACAGCATGCATATGATTTATCAGGCATTGCACTCTTTCCCTGGGGAAAGGTAGGTCAGCTGAAGCATGCAGTGGGGGATGTAAGGTGTTTTTATGGGTGGTTTGGGTTTTTTTTACCTCTCTTCTGTTACCTGCAAGAGGTGCTTTGTGCACACATATCAAGATAGCTTTTGATAATACTGCTTTAGAATTAGCAGTATTAAAAGCAAACTATTGTATTTAAAATTTCTATGTTAGGATGAGTTCTCTGTTGTGGTGAAAAATTATAAATTACTTTCACAGAAAAGACAAATGCATGAAAATACTTGTTACTGTGAGAGATGACAGTTCTATGGTATTATATTTCGAAAAGCTGCCAAAAAAATACTGTATGAATAACTAGCAATGCTCTAAAATGTCTAGTGCTGTGCCTGCAAATTGCTCCTTGGCATGAAATGTGTTTTGCAGCTGTTATAAAGGTACATCAAAGTCTGGGCTGGGGGAAAATTCAAACTGGCAGGCAAAGAAAAAAGTCCTGGGTGCAAATAGTTGATCTGCCCAGAGTGAGATGAAGCCAAATATTGTTTGTTCTGCATTGTCTGACAGAAGCATTGAGCAAAAAGTACACGCAGGCCAAATTCACTGCTTGCATAAACAAGCTGAATGTCACTGGAGTCAGCTGTTTGCACCAGCATTGAATTTGCCTTCCAGGTTTTAAATGATTCTTACATCTTTTAATGTCAGAACATAAAACAACACTCATTAGAGGATTTAAATTAACTAATTATGCAGGTTTCCTGTGTCTCACTGCAGAGGTGGGAGGAAAGTTCTACTGAGGAGTCTCCTGTCCTGATTTGTATCACTTGAGTCTGGCACAGGGAGGTTCTCTGTGGAGCTGCTCGGAGGGAGATGGATATAAAGGGTGAGGATCCTTGTCCAAATGCAAAGACATACCCCTAGCAAGGCCCGTGGCAAGGAGTCAAACTGGAGAACACAAATGAGCTGTGAAGCTGCAGCAGAGAAGCTGAAGAAATGTTTTGATTCCTTGTCTCTTGACTGGGTCAGACTTGGGGCCCTTGGCTGCTGCTTCTCCCCACTTATGCATGTGCCACAGCCCTTAGCTCCGCACTGTCAGTTCAGATCAGTCCTAGGGATATTTTGAATGGGCTGCTTCAAGGCCTGCCCTAATTTTGCTCCTCTTTATCCCTGTTGGGAGAGTGGCGTTGGGACCCTACATGGAGGCTCAGTGAGGGTCCAGTCAGAATCAGTGTTGCTGTCACCCGTGTCATCCTCCCCTCTCTCTTCTGATCTTGCCGTCTTATCCTGCACGCAGAGGAGGTCAATGAACAGGGAAATCACTTCTAAGTAGCTAAAAGTCTGCAGGATGCATCCTGGCACAAGGGACTCGATCCTCAGGATGAATAGAAATGTGATGGTAATTGAAATCTGGTTTACTTTTTAAATCTGTAAGTATTAATACCAACACATTAATTTACTTAATTTACAAGCAAAGAGAATAGTTTTTCCTGATAACAATGCATAATATACCATCCGCATCTGGTAGTAAGGTCTTCTGGGAGATTCGCTCTATATAACTCTCTCTGTAATCATCTTGCTTTCACTGTTGTTGGGTTTTATTTAATCACCCATCTTCCAGCAAGGGCAGAAATTAGAGGGGTTTTTTATTATTTTAATAGTTCTACTTTAAGTGATTTGGTTTTTTTTGAGGGACTGATTGCTTAAAATGAAACAATATCAAAGCCACTTCCCTCCCTAAAGCAATGAAACTCTTTAGGAGGGACAAATTGCATTGGAAGCTCGTTTGTTTGTTTTTCATCTGGCCATCCACAGAAGAAAAATGTAATTCTTGTTGCTTTTTGAACATGATCTGTTTTCTACAGAATTATGTACAATCCTGTGTTTTGCATAGGCGCAATGAAACATCTTTTTTTCAGAAAAATAATTCATGTTTTGGGATGATTCCGCTTAATCTTGTTCTTATCAGCTTCTTCATGGGAACTAGACATAACTCATGAGCTGGATTGCCTTGCTTTGCTCTGTCTTCTGTGGCATCACGTCCTGCAGGAGGGAAAACCAGTAAGAATACATTGGAAATTCCCATGACACTAGGAAACTCTATTTTTCTGATTAGCTTGACTCCGTTTCTTAACTTTTTATTGCATCTTTTATTGATTATTGTGCTTTACCAAACCTATGACAAAGACTGTGTGGTGTGGCTCTTGTAAAATACATGGCTGAAAAATCAGGAAGAATGAAGCTTCCTGAAGGATCATGGACTTAGTCCCCCACAGTCACATTTCAGCAAGATTTTAGGAAGTATTTGAATGAGAATTTATAGTTTGGTTGCTGTGGAGTGCTAACGAGGGGAACAGCAGTTTTTATTTGCCTGGCAACAAAAATTTGAGCTCCCAAGTGAAAACTTGGCATTGTAGCAGAAATCGTCATTTATTTGAAACTGATTCTTTATATAGTTAATATGTTTTTTCTGAGGATTTAGCTTCAGTAAAAGGCATAAATTATTTGGCAGATGAGGAGCATTTATAACATTAAATAGCGAACGTTAATGTGCCAAAACTGATTCCCATGTCAATGCTGCCCTAGAAAAAACAAACTCTACTCGTGGAATCTGGAATAGGACTTGAGAAACAGGCAATTATCCTCTGATTTGGGATGAATCCCCATCCAGAGCCACTGTGGAACACACTGGTGCCACTGATCTGAATTACTGATATTTCTTTGAAGAAAGTTGTAGCTTTTTATCCAGGAATGGTGCGGAGGGAAAAATCTCAGTGGTGCCTGAGTAAGCAAGAGGCTTAAGAGATAGAGATGAAAGTGTTGGTTATATGAACTTTGTGTTTTGGCTGAGTAGCTTCCCTCACTGTGACAGAATTTCTGTTTATGAACATATTTAAAGCCTCAAATTTTTGTATACAAATGAAGAATAAATTAATTCTGTACATCACATGCAAATACCATTAGGAAAACTCCTTGAATGACTGAAGTGGTCCATTTATCACTAAGTGTTGTGTATTAGAAATGACTCATGGTGGACACAGCTTCTAGAAAAAAGATAAACAAGCCCCCCATTTGCTAGTCTGTTTCTGCACAGTTTTACTTTTGTACATAAATCACATGGAGGCAGTTCTTCTACTGGTTTCTAAATGGCATCTTTTATTTCATGTGTATAGGCTTCCAGGCTTAGGTATCTGATGCAACGCTTACTAATTACCTGCTGAGTTTGAATTGGTTTGGATCAGGCCCTTAATGTGATAGACATGATTGAAAGTAGTAGCTCCGTGTTGGGACCAATCTTGTTTAATATCTTTATTGATGATCTTGATGATCGCTTAGAATCCATCATCGGCAAGTTTACAGATGATACCAAGTTTGGGATTAATGTAGATCTCACAGAGGGCAGGAGAGCTCTGCAGAGGGACCTTGATAGGCTGGACAAGTGGGCCAAATCTAATGGCATAGGGTTTAACAAGTCTAAGTGTCGGGTCCGGCACTTTAGTTACAACAACCCCATGCAAAGCTACAGTCTGGGAGATGGGCGGCTCCAGAAGCAGCAGGTGGAAAGGGATCTGGGAGTGCTGGTGGATAGAAAGCTTAACATGAGCCACCAGTGTGCCCAGGCTGCCAGAAAAGCCAGTGGCGTCCTGGCTTGTATCAGGAACAGTGTGGCCAGTAGGAATGAGGTTATTCTCCCGCTCTACACAGCGTTGGTGAGACCTCATCTTGAGTGTTGTGTTCAGTTCTGGGCTCCTCAGTTTAAAAGGGATATTGAAATCCTACAACATGTCCAGAGAAGGGCAACGAGGATGGTGAAGGGGCTGGAACACAAGCCCTATGAGGAACGACTGAGAGAGCTGGGACTGTTCAGCCTGGAGAAGAGGAGACTGTGGGGTGATCTTATAGCTCTTTACAACTACCTGGAAGGGAGTTGTATGCAGGAGGGGGTCAGTCTCTTCTCTCTGGCTACCAGTGATAGAACAAGAGGTCATTGTTTAAAGCTGCATAAGGGGAGATTTAGACTTAATATTAGAAAGCATTTCTTTACAGAGAGAGTGATTTCTCATTGGAATGGGCTCCCTAGGGAGGTGGTGGAGGTGTCTTCTCTGGAGCTAAGAAAAGATTGGATGATGCACTTAGTAGTCAACTTGATATCAGGACAGGGGTTGTGGTATGTTGATATCAGGTTACGGAGGCTGGATATCAGGTGTTAGGTTAGGATTTAGGCCTTAGGATAGGTGTGTTAGTTGGGTGAAGTTAGACTGTGGTTGGACTGGATGACTTTTATGGTCTTTTCCAACCAAAATAGTAATTCTGTATAATTCTGTGTGTAGATTATGTGGACCAATGATATTTTGAAAACCCTGTTGTCTGCCAGTAGGTCACTTCTTGAACTATATATCTTGATTTTCAGAACACTACAGCCAATGCATATATTTTTCTACAGGCTACCATTAAACCACTTATATTTCCCAACTGTCTCCTACTATAAAGTGATATAAGAAAAAGCTTTAAATTTTTGTTATTGGAGACAAAGGCAGAACTGCTGGGAAGAGGACAGGGAAAGTATGAAATCACTTTGATAAATAAGGGAAAACTCTAGGACTTTGATCACTGTATTTTCTGACTGCAGTCTCTATGGAATTGGTCCATTTTACTTGGCTTTATTTCAAAAGTAATACTGTCAATTTTGGGAGAAACTGGATGTATAGCCTCCAGATTAATGGCAATTTTTAAAGGAAGTTGCAGTTCAGTATAAATACCTCATAGATCTAGGTCTTAAAATTTAATTTCCATCTGCATTGACTGGTTTAGTATATTTTTGGATAAATGTCTAAAGAGCTTGGAAAGCAGAATAAGTATTTGATCCACTGAAATCTTCAGCTTTCTCCCTGGAAAAGATCAAGTTATGAGCAAATACTTTTTTTACTACTGCTTTTCCATGTATGAATATTACTGAAAAGATAGTTATAATAATGTTCAAGGAGAATGGGTGTTACATCTATTATGCAAGTATTGTAATGTTTCTAAACTAGATAAAAATAATGTACTCAATAGACATTACAAAATGAACTCAAATCTAATTGCTCTCAACACTATATTATATCACTCCCATTTGCACCTCGCTAATGATTTCAGATGTTCAAACAAGCCATTTTTAAACTGATCAAAGTCTACGGCTGTTCTAACACTGATTCATTTCACCATCTAATCAGGTCTCTGACAAATTCCTGAGTACTCATTTATTTGGAAGTAATTTGTACGTGGTGGTATTCAGGGTATTATGAATTGGTGCAACATTCAACTGCTTGTTAAGAGATACAGCAAAACCCCTGTGTTTAGAAGAGCACAAAGGATAAGCTTGCTTGATCAAAATAATTTTTCATGTTTTGACATTAGAGCAGACTTTGCATGTGTACTTGAATGTTGCTTTGCGCCTGGTTCTCCATGTCTTTTGTAGATGTATAGCTGTTAGAGCATCTCAAGATATGAGTGACTTTATCATTCTTGCTCTTTGAAATGATTGATCACACTGAAGTTTGTCCAGAGGAGGGTTGAGATGAGGCAAACATTTCTCTGGCACCATCCTATAGACAGGTATGACACACGTATGAAAAAGGTGTATGAAAGTCAGCTCTGCTGGACAGAAAGCAGTTTTGTGTATTCCACATTATCTAAGACCATAGCTAACTAAAATTCTCTTGGGCTTCCAACATTCCTTGTGCCAGAACCTCACAGATCCCATTTATTTTCCAAGTAAGACATTTGTACTGAATTCCTGGCAGTTCATTCTCATTCTGCCTGCAAGTTGTGCTCAGACTATGTTTTACAAAGCAGACTGTGTGTTACAAAAGTGTCTTGGGCAACAGCTTTGGGTTTTGAAATGTGTTCCTAAAGAAGTGTTTACTTGTTCCTCATCTAAAAGGACTGGCTAGTGATTGGCATAGATCACACATATGCATTTTTAATAAAACCAAGGCATTAGTTTTGTATATAGGAAAAATCTGTTAACTTGACCATGGAGTTAACTATAATTGTAAGGTTCTGGTAACCTTCAGTACTCTTATTTCATCAGATTTTGTTTTTCTTTCACATTGAATTCCCCTCCATAGAAGACCATTAAGTTATGCATATTGAGAAATTTGTTGTATTAAATTTTACAGAGTTATGGTTTTCCTAGAATTTTACACTGCTGTTTTTCCAAGGAAGATTCAAGTATACTTTTCTTTTAAGTTAGAAATAATTACTTTTCATATCCATTTTGCTGCTTTTATTGACAATACAATTTCCGGTATTTTAATGGATCTAAAAGTGAATTTGTAGTAGGTACTTTGCTCGTGTCAGAACTGTGCTGACATCACCAAAGTGTCTGCTAGCCTGTCACTGCTCAGGAAATGCTAATCAATTAGACTAGAACTACTTAGGAAACAAAAATTCTTTGTCTCTTGTTAATTAAAAAGACAAAATTCTATCCATAGGTAAGGTGTTGGACTGGATGATCCTTGTGCTTGAATGTATTGACCGGAACGCTGCAGAATTTTTCTCTTGGTGATCTTTTTAAAATACGTAGTTAAAACTGAGAGGAGATTGCTAACTTGGTAATAATGGTCTTTGCACATCAAATTAAATCCAAATATGCCATGTTGTTTACTTTGATTTAGGAATGATTTAAAGTTCAAGCTTCATAAAATAACACACCTCAAATCTGAAGAACTCAAAGATCTTTGCAGGGATATATTTAGATGGCAATAAACTTCTGTGGGTGAGGATTTAAAATGGGAAATGCCTCTAAAAAAGGAATAAAGAAATGACAAAACCCAGCAAATGGACTGTAATTTCATTTTAACAGTTGACAAAAACCAGATGCAGGATTAGAGCACAGCCTGCTTCAAGGGTCTGAGCCAGAAGGGTAAAATTTTGCTGGGAATGGATCTTGACCATCAGCTATAGGGGCAAAGCTATGAGTTCTGTTTATGACTTGCCTAAATGAGGATTTTAAGCCTTTCTGCAGAGTGAAAAGTTTGGAGTATTTAGAATTGTTCTGTGGAGGAAAGGGTTAATTCTCTCCTTCAGGAGAAAAAATTCTGGAGCTTTTAATTTAGTCGTTTATCTTCCCCAACAGTAGAGGTTATCTAAAAGAAAGTTACATTTGCCTGGCACTTTGCTCCAGTGTACTCAGCTGGAGACACCAAATAACAGACCTGTTTGGATGAATATATTTTCCCTTTCAGTACAGCAGTGTGAATAATTATCTTGAATAGACAACATAATTTCATCAAAGAATTATTGATACTCAGAACAGCTATGAGATATTTTAAGGTTGTTTCAAACTTGGTGCCTTGACATCAAGCTCCATCTTAGCTTTTGTACAAACACTTCCTACTAAAAATAGGCTGAAGAGAAACCAATATTTAACAATAAATGTTGTGAAAGGATATAGGTATTGTGAAATAGACCTAACAAAAAAATAAAAAAAATTGAGCCACAGACTGAGTACCAGATTTCCAGCAGCTTTACCCACAGCATTTTGGCAGATTCCACAGTCATTCTCCATAGATGTAGTACTTTCCCAAAGAACAGAAATAAAAGATAATTGAGAAAGAGCTAGTATATAGTGCAGGTTTAAATAACATTTAATTTTCAAATATAGAAATGAAAGAACTACAGGTTTGGTGTAAATGAACTGATGAGATGACTTAACATCGCTTGGGAGTTGGACTGGATGATCCTTGTGGGTCCCTTCCAACTCGGAATAACCTGCAAACCTGTGAACATACAGGCACAAATGCACACATGTATTGAAAATATTCTATCTCCTGTTATAAGCACAATGAAATATTGAAGCATTTGATGAAGAGTAATAGGGTAAAATCTGTATTTTTGTTTTGGTTTTTTTTTAATGATGAATCCAGAGCTACATTGGAGGATAAGTGATGTGGTTGCAAACTTTCATGCATTCTGACTTTTCGAGTCAAGTCTCAAATATTGTGAACTATATTTACACTTGAAATGAAGTAAATTTCACTCTTGGCAACAAAGGGGATGCATAGACACGGAATACTGTACTAGCTGTTCCTCCAGTTAAAAAATGGTTTTGTGGGCAAGCTACACTAAGCCTGTTATAAGAAGAGCTACAGCAAGTTGTTATGGTAACTGGATATGTATAGTAACTGGGTAGGATTAAATATTTGATTTTTTACCCCATGTGGACTTCTCTGAAGCATTGTTTTCCACATACAGGGAAGAAAAATTTTCCAAAGAAAATTAATGAGAAAGTGGCCCAGCTGAATGTCTGGGTAAATTGGCTGTTGTACTTTTGTGAAAGGCTTTTCCCCTCATAAATGATAGGTCTTGCCTCCTTTCAGGCAAAGATGAATATATTTACTCGACCAAAAGTCAATGTTCATTTTGATTGGACATTTTTAATTGTAGCTTTTTGCTATTCCAGTTTTATTATATATGATATGGGGATGCTTTTACTGTTTCCGTAGTTTGCTTAGAGCGTGTTTGCATCATGGAATTTTGTGTCTCCAGGAAATCATGCGTTTGCTGCCTTACCTCTGCAATAGGGGCCTGGAAGTTAGAAGGATTCAGAAAAGTGATAGGCAAGACTGACAGGATGGTGTCTGCTCCCTCTGTCCTTCTTCCAAAGCCTGTGGCAACCGTGTGGAGCTTGCATTACTCCAAATTTTTGTTGATAAGGATATCGACCTTTCATTGCTGAAAACTTGTTTGAACCATGTTTTACAGTGATGTAAATGTCTTTCTATGATAATTTTCAGTACAAGTCATTTATTTGACTCCTGCTTTTGTAAGACTGTTAGTTGTCACAATTGTTGTACCTCTTGGATCTCTTTCACGTGTATTTATGCATAAGTTTTGAGGGAGATGCAATTTTTTTTCAGCAGTATATCACAAGTTTCAATGTGTTCTTAGTATGTTCTTTGTCCTATGAGAAATGTGGTTGCTTTTGTTTCATGAATCATCTTTTAAAATTTTTGTAGATGAAATACGTTGACAAAACACAGTACTTTTACCTGAGTTCTGACTGTGGCCATCTGAGGCTCTTTTAGATATAAAATGCTTACAAATATGTTGCTACAAACGCTGAAGTTTTTGGAATTTAGGTTGCTACACAGGCTCCATACATTGTCTTTAACCCACTGGTTATCAACGCAGTTGGATTTAAACTGGCCAATTTTGTCATGACTATTTTTTTCTGAAGTATCTTACTCTTCACATTTTCAGTCCACTTGAATTGTAACACTGCTTAGAAGTAAGAGTTAAACTCTACTGACCATCAGAGCAATCCTCTGGTACCCTGCTAATTTCTCCCCTCTTTGCAGTTAAAAGCTGTACCTATATAAAACACTATACAGCCATACAAATTAAAGGTTGAGTCAGTGTCTTGCAAAACCAAAAAGGATCTCCATTATGTTGGTATTTCTTGTAATGAATTCCTATCTTCAGGTGTATAAATTCAAGCGTATGTAAAAAATTTAACCCTGAAGATCAGGGAATATAAAGCTGACAGTATATATAAAATATGCCAAGAAATGAGAAAAGAATACCAATGTAGATTACCAGATAGCATCCTGATAGATAATTATAAAATATGCATGGCTCAGATGACAATAACACAAATAAAATGCAACATTTTACAGAAGTGAACCACATCTCCTGACATAGCTCTGGCACTAGAATCCGACTGGTGATTATTCCAATGTCTCCATGATTAATTCAGTTTGTATTGATGCAAATAATCCTAGAGGAGACTTGTGAGAGCTAATGCATTTTGGTTCTGTGGCTTCCCATTGATAGCACAAAAAAGCAAAGAGGAAAGTAATTTTCATGATATTAATAATGCGATTGCAGAATCAGGTCATTTAAAAGAATGGTGCTGACTCAGCTGTAGTAGCGCAGTGTTGAAAGTGGAGATTAATTCTTGAGCATGCTACATAAAAATCCACTGCTGGATATCTCATTGCACTAAAGCATATTTCCTCCTTTGTAAGAAATATTTAAAATGACAGAAGTTGATTTGATGCCTTCTTCCCTGCTGTTAGGAATTCTTTTATAATATCAGAGCTCTTTCTGTTGAAGTATTTACCTTTACACTGTGAGAGGGGGCTTGCCTTTTCCCCTCCTCCTCCTTTTTCAGGAATTGAAATTGGTTTCTTCTTTTATAATTCCCTGAAAGTCAGTGAAAGTCTGAGGGGATCATAACTGCTGTGCATGAATAGCTGTCTCAGCCAATGAATCTTATTAAAATAAGTGATGAGAGGGAGCAAACATCTCCTTTTTTTTGAAAAGACATCTTCATAAATGTCACTGGAGGCAGGATCCTGGCTGGCTCTTGCTACCTTAGGTAGTTCTAGTTTTAGACATGTGTGCTTTTATTTTGTCTTTTTTTTTTTTTTTTGAGCAGGGCAAT
>WEKX01022700.1:58291-68990 GCA_013390025.1 Pitta sordida
TTTTTTTTTTTCTTTTTTTTTTTTTTTTTGAGCAGGGCAATAAGCTTAACAGATATGCAGAAAGATGGTTCTTGCATCTTTATATTTGGAGAGAGAAAATAGAATATACATTGCCATTGATTTTTTTTTGAAGTGCAAGTTACAAATGCACCACATAAAACTTTTGTTCCCTATATTTAAAAATACAGAGTGGAAAATGGGATGTTTAAGTAAAAAGTGCTTAAAACAAGCCTCTACTTTTTTTTTTTTGTATGGAGTTCTTGGGGACAGGCTAAAAGAAATAAGGAAACAGTAAGTGGTATTTTTGCTTGCTTTGATGTAGAGAACAAGAAAAGCTTATTTTTCTTTTCTGGAACTACAAAATTAAAAATGACTAGAAAGTTAAACTCATACTTGTCCCTTTATTATTTGTTTCTAACATTGCATTTTTCTTATCCCTAAAAATTTATGTTTAAATAATCTATTACTTCCAAAGTAAATAATAAAATAATGTAGAACAATCTAGAAAAAAACATTCTTGTGTTAAATTGTGTTGGTTTATGTTACTCGTAGGCTGAGCTTGCTAGTGTTATTCTGTAACAACATTGGAAGTTGAGGGACTTATTTTCCTCCTTAGCAACTTGGGTGGTAAATAATTGGACTACTTTGGCCTCCCTGCACTTGAAAGTAAAGCTCGTGTTTTCTTGCTGAGAGTGATTTCTACATTTTGTGGTTTAAAATAGATCAGATGCATGCCATCACATTTCTCTCCCTATCAAGTTATGTCACATAGCTACAAATTCACCATCGTCTCTGGGAAAGTTGAAGTTTGCTGTCTTGGAGTACTGGCTTAGGCTGGGAGGATTGATTCTTATTGAGAGTGAAGCACAATAGCTCCAGTCCCACAAGGACTTCTTCCACAAATATCATCTTAAGTTCCCTTCCTAAATGCCAAATACTTTTTGGGTAGGATTTGGATGGGGGACTGTAATAAAGCCTTTGATACTGATTCAAATACTAATCTGACTCTTTTGTTGCTCTTGCCAGGTTGGATTTGTACCTTGGTGTATTGCCAATACACACAGCTGCCCTGCTGATGCCCAGCCCATAACAGCTCCAAATGCTCTACATTCAGCTTCATTTGCCTTGGGATTCCTTCTCTGGGTGCAGGTCTCACCTGCTCCTCTAGCCACATTGGAAGGGGTTAGTTAACACTCTTGTGTGCCTTGCTGACTGGGTCCTGCAGTCAAGAAAGAGTGAATTGCAAGCCCTTTTGAAAGGCTTCTGCCCTCTATTATCAATATCCAGACATTCTGTTGCGGCTGTCACAGGTCCATGTGCAGTCAACGGGAAAGGGAAGGCAAGAGCCTTGAGAATCGCTACTCACTTGTCTTGCTCAGATGTCTGAAATGAGATTTACTCATGAATTGGGAATAATTTCATGAAAAAGATAGCTGAATGTCAAAATTCTACTATGTCAGCCTGTGCTAGGTTTCTGCTGAACTAAATTGGAGCTCTGTACTATTGTACTACCTTGTCCGAAGAAATCCCAAGATGCACCCCCTCTGTCAAGCCTCNAGTTGAGGACAGTTGTTATAATGTTTTCTGTGCTGAAGGATTGGGAACTGGTATATTGCCTCAAAGTTTGCACAGGTGGGAGAATGATGTGGAAGAGTGAGTCATACCAAATTTGAAATAGGAAAGGAGACTAAAGTGGATTGTTTAATATTTGTTTTTCTTATTGGTGTGGCTCCATTTTTTAACTACTTTATTATCCTCTGTAGTTATTTTTTGTGAAGACATTTGCCAAGGATTAGTTTTTGTTTGGTTGCAAATACTACATGGCAGCTGGAAGCCTTTTTATGCAGCTTTCAAAAGCTGAGAAACTGGTTTTCAATGTGTGAAAAGTTCTTCACTAGTACTGTAAACTGCCTTTCATTAGGATGTTGTATATTTAATGGTTGCTAGCCCAATGGGGCATGTAGAATTTCCTGCTGTGGTCTTCTGTAAAAATTTATTGGAAAAAAACATTGGAAAACGTTGCTGGTGTGCAATGATGCATGGAAAACATTCACATTTGTGTAAAAGTGATGCAAATCCTTGGGAGCAGTTGCTAGACTAAAACTAAACCAAAACCTTTGTGATTCTAGATGAATTATCTGCACACAGATACTGGCAGTTAGGGTAGATGTTAGGTTTTTATCACTGCTTTTAGGCAGCTAGAAAAATTTCAGATCCAGGGTTAAACTGTTTTTCTTTTGGGAAAGCACATTAAAATACTGTTTTCTCACTTGTGCAAAATTACAGAACAGCAACTAGAAATTGGACCATACAACCTATAAATAAAAGTCCATATTTCATTGCTTGACATGAAATGTTGAGATGTGTCTATCATAAATCTTGTTGCAGATTCTTTCCATTTTTATAAGTTTGCTATTTGTGGTTCTTTTTTGTTTGTTTGTTGATGCATTGGAATACCATGGCTCTCTGAATGCAGATGTCAAAACAAGCAGTGAACTGGATGCATTGAATCAAATAGGTTTGACTGAGGAAAATATGATATAGCTCAGGTTAGAGTGGAGATGACATGGGTTTGAACTAAAGCTACTTAAGTGGTTTTCTGAAGTCAAAATGTACAGGGATAAAAAGGCAATTTTTAGACCAGTGACTGGAAAGGAAGTGGCTGACACAAGAGCTACAAGAAGGAGATCTTATGTTGGCCTAAGCATTAGGTGGCATTCAAGGAGTACTTTGCAGGTCAGATAGTGTTGCTCTTGCTCTGAGCTAAACAATAGATTGCATATTGAAAATACATTCTATGTTCTCATTTCTAGCTTTTCTGTGGTTATTCTCCTGATGCATTCACTTCTGATTTTAGTCATAAATCCTGAACTTGTATGTATTTGATCCAAGACAATAACAGTATTCAGAGCAATGTGCTTTTGCTAACTGATCTTCCACATGGCTCAGCCCTCTCAAGAGGCTCAATCCTCATCCAGACCTACTTAACGTTTACCTGGAGTTACGTATTAGAAAGAGCCATTAGGATGGCATAGTTAACTGTGACATGCAACCTGAAAATAACCAGAAAGAGCTGCGTTAAGATACAGGCAATTTAATGCATGGCATAGTGTATTGTTCAGTTGTGTAAGGTGACATGGCAATCCTCAAAATGATCCGTGAGTGGGTCCTGAAGCACAACTACATAGCATGTTAATGATACATGCCAGGATTTTAGTTTAGACCTAAACTGTACTTAGAGGTAATTTCAGCCACAATACAGTGTTCTCTGTGGGGAGGATGAATTTTCTGTGGATTCTTGCACAATAGTATCTAAAGGACTTTCTACCATTTCCAGTACTGTCCTGCCCAGCAGATGATGCCTTAGCAGCAGCTTTGCAGTCTACAGCATTAGAGCATCTTTAAACATGAACCCCAGTGACTTAAGAAGTTTTAACTTAGAACACAGCCATGTTTCAATTAAGTAAATACATGTTTTTTTTTATTGAGAGAATGTAAGTGGGCCATCAAGAGGGAGTACAGGGCACATGCCCTTTGTGGGAACTAGGCTTGCGTGAAGCCACAGAGTCTAAGGAGTGATCTAATAGATGTCTACAGCTACTTTGAGAGGGGGACTTGTGATAATAAGAGAACCAGAAGGTGCAGACAATGTATCAGGGAGTAACGACCACAATTACTGAATGGGGAGGGTCAGGTTAGCCGATCCTTTCTTCCCAGGAGTGCAGCGCAGCACCCAGCCAGGTGACCACCTTTGGAGGGTTTCTACCGATGACCTGATGCAGTTCTGCTGATAATTCTACTTGGAGAGTGAGACTGGACTGGAGAGCTAAGAGTGGTGTCTTACAAACAATGTTTCAGTGTTTCTGTTCTCAGCCTCCTCGACCAAATTTGAACCCCCCGAGAACTTGATTTAAAGGCTGGGTAAACTCAGCACTCCGTGAAGCATAAGTTTCAGAAGAAAGCCTTCAGATACAGGCAATTTGGCTCTTCAGGCAAGTAAGGTCTATTTCAGCAGAGGTTTTTTAATGATCTCCTCTAGGAACCTCAGTGGGAGTTGCTGCTTCAAATGGGAAGTGCACTTTTTTGACCTTGACTTCTCTAATATAAGCACATGGTAGCATGTATATATTTATGCAGGGAAAAACAATCCTACCAGATCCTACTTTGCATATGTAATTTGGTTACAGGGAAGAGAATGAGAGAACAAGCTGCTTGTGGCAAATATAAATAAATTAATTCATTACTGCATAGCACGTCTTGCTGTGACATTATAGGGTGTTTTCAAATCCTATAGTACAAAGTCTTATTGTCTGATTTGACCAGATGGACTAATGACCCTTTGGGTCCTATTATCTGTGGTCTGATGACACTTTAAAATATTGGATCCTGTACTAGATAACTTTTAAATAGGCCACTAAAATATAAGAGTGCTGTTGGTTATTTTCTTGGCATTTTGGGGGGATGTGATTAGTGTTGTGTGAATGCAAAAAACTGAATGCTGGTAAGTCCTTGTGAAGGCAGTACTGATGTAGAAACTGAAGCCCTGAGACAAAACCACTTGCCATGGACCACACAGCAAGTCTCTTTACTAATACTGATGAGAAAATGGATGTGAAATCAATTCTTACACTGATCTGGAGCAGCTGTTGAAGATCTTTTAGCAGAACTGAACTTGGAATAATGTCAAGCCAAAAGAGCTCTCTAAGTAATTAGGCAAAAATTAATAAAACCGCAAAAGATAGAGTCATACTATGAACTCTGATTTAATCCAAAAGACAGATAAAACTGGGAGGAGTTAAAATATTGTTGATGTACATGTGCAGTGGCTTCTGCCTGCAAATTTATATTCTTCTCATCAGTGTAAATGCTAAATGTCTAAACAGGCAAGATCGAAGTGATTTCTGTGAGGGAGGGATGGGTAAAGCAGATGCTGCTGCCCTAATTATAAGGACATCTTGTCACTGAGATTTGCCAGCTGGATGTATTTATTGATCCTCAATTGGTTTTGGGTTTATATGTGATAGTGATGACTGAAGGACTCTGTTTGGGTGTTGGTTTTTTTTTTTTTAAATAATGCAGCTGAAAATGTTGTAACACTTTACTTCCATTTAACTTCCATACTGCAGTACAATTTGTTTCCAGGAAAGCTCTGCAGAAGAAATTAGCTTATCACAATGTATCACAAAAGGTATGTAGTTCCCTATACATCTAGTGTAATATTTAAACATTTGAGAAACAAGCCCTTTCATACCACTGCAGTGTTAAGATTATCAGCAAATGAAAAGCAGAGCTGATTTTGGGTGTACACTGTTTTGTAAGGGAAGGAGAAGTCTGTGGTTCAAGCAAAGCCAGGTAGCTAAAAGCTCAGGAAATTTCAGATTTTTTCATGTAATTCCTGACAGGATTTAAAGTCACATCTCTTTATTTTTGTGATAGAAAAGGGGTAATCCCTCTTTTCTTTTCCTTCAGTGTGTGACAGAGTGCTAGTGATTTGTTCAATATGAGCAGTTGGGATGATGTAAAATGCTGTCTGTGTGTGGTTAAATAACTGCAGTTTTTAGCGATATCAGTTGCTGTAACTGCTTACTTTGATACAACCATCTGTAATTCTATGGACGGTATCGAGCCCTCTTCTGAAGCCTCAAAAGAGTTCAATATCCACTCTGTAAGGTTTGTTTTCCTAAATCCAGACAGAGACATGGGGTCTCATCCCTTCTTGCTGAGTAGAGGACAGAAATTTTGGGGTCTGTGTGTTTTCTGTGGGGCTCATGGCCCCTGGGCAGGGTCCAGCCCACTGTTTTGGATTGAAGTCACTGCAAGCATCCCGTTGGATTGGAGCCAGTCCCCAGAGCCGGTTTTAGAGTGCTCCAGCCTCCCTGACAAGCTCTCCCTCCTCTGTCGCAGCTGTGCAGGTTAGAAAGGACGAGTATCGCATCTTATGTCCCATCAATCCAAGGCCTTATTGGTTTAACTTCTACTAATTCAGATTCCCAGAGATGCAGAATCCACATCAGCCACTAAAATTTGATGAAATTGACTCGAGGGAGATAATGTAATGTTTTTACATGAAATAAAATCTGCCAGAATATTCTCCGTGCTCAGTCCCGGCACGGCTGTGTTAGGCTGGGATATTGCCTCAAACATGCACTAGGCGGCACTTTAAGACTGGCTAAGGGAAGCAGAAAACTTTGCAACACTAATTCCACATCATCATGAGCAGAGTAAACAGTCTGGTGCAAAACAAAATATAAAAAAAACATAAGCAATTAAATATGTATTTAGCAGAAAGTGTGATTCGATTTCTGTTTTTCCCGCAGCAACTGCACTTGCTGAAAGTGGACATGCAACTGAAAATTACATTCTTGTTCTAAACAGATTGTATCTTTGTCGTCTTGTTCTTCTAAATAAATGGACTTCGCTTTTCAGCATGTAGCCAAACACAGGATCAGATGCTATATATTTTCGTTAATCAGCCTGTATCTCTACAGCTATTTGTGATGGTAGGTTTGCAATTTTTTAATTTCTTCATAATACCTGATGAAATTTCTGTTCTCCAACATTCTAGTTTATTTTATTTTCTTCGACTGGTTTAATCTGACTTAAGTCCATCCAGAACTGAACTTCTGTTCCAGGGCAGCCCTCTAGGATGTCTCCTGAGCATGAGAAACTGGTTTTGCTGCCATGTTAATGTCCATTCTACTGCCATGGATATGTGTTGCCACAGTGTTTGAATTCTGTAATGATTTGTCTTGTTAAGCACGTTAGAATGACATAATAATTGTATGTCCTAATTCCAACAGAGTTTTTTCCCTTCTGAATAGTTTAGAAAAGCTTAGAAGTAATCAGATTAATTTGATAGATACAGATAAACTAACAGAAGCATAGCTTTGTAACAGTTTCCACAAAATGATGAACCATACTTTCGTTAAAAATTCGACTTTTTAGTATCAATAAGCTGTATAAACTGTGAAAAGGTAGATAAGAATAACCTATTCAGATCACACAAACAAAAAAATGTACAGTACACAGATGAGATGCCTTAATGTCTTGCCACAACAATAGGTTTATACTGATTAGCATATAAAATGGCCAGGTAATAAATGCAAACCTTTATCTGAGTCTAATATGTGGGCTACATTGTCACTTTTTGCCCTTTTTCCTGCCTCTACTATGCATATGACTGCAGTTCATTGTTTCTGATATCGATGCTTTTATTTAAGAAATGTGAGAAACTCTGCTCAGTATTAATGGATTCACCATTTTTTTTGGACAGGAAAAGCTATTTTGTTGAAACTGAAACATACTGTGGAAACAATGATTTTAAAGCTTTGTCAGAAAGGTGTCTTAACATCAGGAATACTGAGGTAGTGCTAAAAATATGTTCATCCAAGAAGAGCTGACAGCCAGTCACTGAGGATGAGTGTTGCTTTTAGTTTGGTACTTCATGCTGTACAGAGGCCTCTATACAACCCATATATAAAGGGTTATGTAGCCATAGCTACCCTAAGTGCCATCCCAACTTGTTATGTAAAGTTATTCTAGGCAAAGTCTGAAAAAGTCAGAAAAGTAATGCGAACAGAGAGCTCTGCAGGCACAACCCCAGGGCTGCTTTTGACTGCAGTATCTGCATAGTCAGGTGTTTGCTCAGAGCCAACTTCAGCCTGAAGCCTTCAGATCTGTTAGTGTGCAGCTATGCCTGCAATAAAATGCCCTGCTTCTCACGTGGACATCTGGGCAGGAGCACAGGCAGAGCCGTGTGCTCATGGGGCTGCCGGCGCTAAGCTGGAGCGGGCTCACAGCCAGCTGCCCTGGAGCACATGTGGGGTCACAGTTACTGCTTCGTCTGAGCAGAGAGGAGGCATGTCTTTACAGTAAACAAGAAGAGTGGAAATCAATAGGTTGAACTTAGCAGATGAGAAATGAGGTCTAATTGGTGATTAAACAACACGGTGGTTTGAAACAATTAGATGTCAATCCATTTACCTCTCTCCTTTCTGTAGGGAAGCTAGGTTGAAGAGCTTGAATTTCATAGCTCCTTCCACATCCTGCAATTTCTAAAAATATTCTGAACTTTGTGTATCCCGGACTTGAGAGAGTGACAGAGACTGATCAGACAGATGGAGTAAGAAGGGATCCTAGAGGATGTCTGGCGACTGGGCCTCAACTGACTGAAATTAATGTCTCGCTCTTGCATGCTCCCTGATTCCAACTGACTGCTTCTTAGCCAGGTGATATTGCATCTTCTGAAACATTGTGATGTGAATCTTTGCACAAAGATGCAGATGGATGTTTCTTAGGTGATGGTAAGAGTAGTACAAATTTACAAGTTTGCTGCCTCTTTGGCAGCTCTGCAATCTGCTCCTTTTCTTTCTTTTATTTTTTTTTATGTGTTGGAGAATATTTTTCAGTGGTACATATTGAACAAGTATGCCCTGTGCCAATATGTGAGGTTAGTTTTATATGTTGTTTCAAATACAGTTTTTAGTATTGCTTTGGAAGTGTAGGTCTTGGTAGAGATTACCAGAGAGTCTTGAAAATACTTCTCAAGTAGATCTTCCAGTCTGCACTGAAGTACTGTGATTATGCTGACAGCAATTACCTAATTGGTTTAAAGCTAGCTTTGGCATGTCTATGCAAACAGGAGAGATATTTCATGTTGCTGTGCATATGTGTGGGTATGTGTAATGTATATGTATCATGTAACTGGTTAATGTGTGGTGTTACAAGATCCACAAACAGGAATTATATGAGGTATTATATTTTCCACCTTTTTGATATTGTAGGTGCTTCTTATTTTGTCTTGTTCACTTTTTTCTTAAAATTAACCTAGTTTATCCCACAGAATATCTTGCTGTCCTAAAAAGAACTTCTGTTAACATTGTGATCATCCTGTGCAATGTCCTTGGTGGTAGAAAAGATTCCCTTGTGAAATAAACAAATGTAAATTTAGAAATACCTTCCTTTATATTTCAACATCTTTTTCACTTATTTTACTCTTTTCCTTAACATTTTAAAAAATTGTAATGGTTAATTTCTGCTAAGAAGCTGAAGTGTCCAAATCTTAGAATTGATATATTTTAGTGCTTGATATTGTAAAGATCCCATAGACCTTTGTTTTGGCCTAACATATTCCACTGAATTAATTCATAAGGCATTAACTCAGATTCTGGAGACCAAACTTGAAGTCCCTACTTTGTGTAATTCAGAGCAGGAAAGTGAACCTCCATCTCTACTTTCCTTTGCAGATGCCAGAGTCAATTGAATAGGCTGAAGTGGGATTTTCTTTCCCTGCCCCCCCTCCCCCCCACTCTTTATGATTTCTGGTTCAAAGCAGTGCAAAATGAAAAAAAGAAAAATGGAAATATTTTACAAACTGGACAGCCAAGTTTTTCATCACTGGCTCTAATGAATGTGTTTTTGGTTTTCCCAATTCTTTCGTTAGCAAGTACAGTTCTTGTGTGTAATCAGGGTGGAAAAAGGCAAAAATACTAGTACAAAAACATTCAAACACAGAAAACTTTAAACTTTCCTAGTTTAGGAAAATTTCCTAGGGAGTTTCCTCCATCTCTGCTGTTACATTATGAACTCTCAAGAATTTTTTCTTGGTGAAACTTGAAATCCTCAGTGGAAAATTACTGTAAATCAGAGTAATTCTTCCTGGGAGTTCTACTAGCAGAAAATAGAGCTTTGAATCCATAGCTAATTATAGTGTCTCTTCTTAAGTTTTTTAACTAAAAGAAACTCTTCCATCAGCAGTTCCCAATGTTTCCGGTGCAGTACGGCATACACATGTTCCTACAGCACTCCAGGGCTTATAGGTCATGATCCTCTTCTGTTACAGATATGAATGCACTCTTGTAATACAGCTAAAACAGATGAATGTTCCCATCAAGTTACCACAAGTGTACACATGACACAACGAAAGGTCCCTACACTTTGGTCATGTGTTTGGAAAGGCAATCAAACCAATTACACAACCGCAGACACCTGGAGATTGTCCAGTCTTGTTTCTCCAAGACAGGGTCAGCTAGAGCAGGTTGCTCAAGGCTTTGTTAGATCTAATTTTGAATATCTCTAAGGGCCAAGACTCCACAACCTCTCTAGGAAACCTGTTTCAATTCTTAACCTCCCTTACACTAAAAATGTGGGATTTTTTCCCCCCTTTTTCTTTTAATGGCTAAATAGAATTTCATGTATTTGAGCTTACAGTTAGTACCATAAATCTGTCTCCATCTTCTTTACCTACAGGATCAAGTGTGAACCTTCCTTTCTCCAGGATAAAGAGCCTCAGCTCTCAGCTTTTCCTCATAGGAGAGATACTCCAGTCCCTTAATTGTCCTCATGGCCTGTAAATGGACTTGATTCACTATTGCCATGTCTTTCTTGTAGTGGGGATTCCAAGAATGCACTCAGTGGCTTCACCAGTGCTGAATAAAGGAGAAGGATCATCTCTCTCAGCTTTTTGACAGCACTCTTTTTAACACAAACCATGAGGCTGCTGACTGCCTGTGCTGGTTCATGGTCAACTTGTCCATTCATTCCCTCCTTTGCAGAGTCTCTGCAGAGCTGCTTTCAAGCTAGTTGGCTCTCAGTCTATGCTGGTGGATGGGATTACTCCTTCCCAGATGTAGGATTTCTCTCTTTCCCTCCTTATGACTCCTCTATTTGTGCATTTTTCTAGGTTGTTGTGAAACTCTTT
>WEKX01022701.1:8437-78583 GCA_013390025.1 Pitta sordida
CGGCCCCGCCGACCCCCGCTGCTGCCCGGCCCCGGGGCTGCGGACACCGCTCCCGTTCGCACCACGGGACTTCGCAGCTCGGTGCCGTTGGCACCCCCGTTGGCACCCTCGGTGCTGCACAGTCCGGTTCCAATCGCATCCCGACTGGGGCTTGGCAGCCCGGTCCCGCTCGCGCTCCCGTTCTCACACCCGGGACTGCGGAGCTCGGTCGCGTTGAAACTTCCAAGGCTGCGCAGCCCGATCCCGTCCGGGCTCCCGGTGCTTCGCAGCCCGGTCCCATTCGGAACGCGGTTGGGACTCCCGGTGCTGCTCAGCCCGGCCCCGTTCTCATCGCTCCTGGTGCTTGGCAGCCCCGTTTGCACTCCCAGTGTTGGGCAGCCCGATCACTTTCGCAGCTCGGTCTGGGTTCCCGGTCCTGTTTGCAAGCCAACCCCTTTGCATCTCATCCCAGACTCCCTGTACTTTCTATCCGTCCCGTTCGCAGCCCGGTGCGGGCTCCCCGCGCCCCGCAGCCAGCTCGGGGCTCCCGGGGCTGAGGGAGAGGAGTGACCCCGAGCCGCACAGACTCAGGGCGGAGGGGTGCGAGTGGGTCCCACCCCACTCCCCGCCGTGCTTTTGCGGTTTACACTTGCCCGGTGCGAGTGGCCGTAACACCGGAGAAAAGACTCCGTTCGGTGCGAACTCCGGTGCCCGGGGCTGGGAGCACAGAGAAGTGTCCTGATCCCACCGGGCGCTGCAGCGCGGGCTGGGCGCTGCTCGGGGTCCCCTTGGCGGAGGTTCTGTGTACGGTGGCTTTTCCTTAACCTCGATCCCAATCCCGATCCGGATCCCAATCCCGATCCCGATCCCAATCCCGATCCCGATCCCAATCCCGATCCCGATCCCGATCCCAGTGCAGCGCCGATTCCCTCCGCTAGGGGACAGGAGAGAGCCCGTGCGGGGCCGGTCCGTGGGGATGGGGGATGTCGCCGGACTGGGAGCGCTGGGAACGGTCAGAGCAGAGGGGAGAAGACTTCAGGGAGAACTTAGAGCCCCTTCTAGTGCCTAAAGGGGCTCCAGGAGAGCGACTTTGGACAAGGACATGGAGTGACAGGAAAAGGGGGAATGGATTCCCACTGGCGGAGGGCCGGGGTAGATGGGATACTGGGGCGAAATTCTTCCCTGTGAGGGTGGGGAGGCCCTGGCACAGGATACCCAGAGAAGCCGTGGCTGTCTCAGCCCTGGGAGTGTTCAAGCCCGGTATTCAAGCCCATGTTGGACTGGGAGCAGCCTGGTGTAGGGGAAGGTGTCCTGCCCATGGCTCCTGTTGGAACGGGATACACTCTCTTCCAGCCCAAACCAGTCTGTGACTCTGTGATCTACTAGGAAAAAAGCCCCCCAAAATTAGCAAAAGGTAGTGCTTTAATAAGGTTTGGGGTAGCAAAAGTCTCACCGACAGCACCAAGAGGGACCTCGGGGACAGCCGGAACACACAGACTGGTGCCTTTCATCAGCTCTGCTTGGGAAACCGCTGGTGCTGAGGTTTTGATCCCCCCACCCGAGTGTGGTTTCACACTTGGATATTAATTTAAACACTGTCCAAAGGCTTATGGAGCAATTGTGGTTGTCTGTGGGATGGAAGCAGCAGCAGTTCAGACAGCCCTTTGGAGCCCCGTCCCTGCCTGCAGGGAAACATCCTGCCCGGAGGCACAAGGACACCAGGAGGAGAGAAACTGGGACAGTTTCCTGTGTTTATTCATCTGTGTACGAGGCAGCGAAGACGTTTAATAGCCGAATACAAAGCTCAAATGTATCACCCCAAAATAACAAAAAGATCATTTAATTGAATAGGTTAATGGAAAACAACGGGGGGATTAGGAAGTGCCAACCTCTGGGGGACAGACAAATCGAATATCTGGATTGGCATTTATTGCTGACCGTACAACTATTAATAGTGTCAGGCACAGGTAAAAATAGCCTGCTCAGAGCCCGCTCCTGGGCTTTCAGGAAAAAAAAAAATCCATTTGCTCGTTCTAAAGGGCTCTTGAGGCAGAGCACACCATGAGGCAGATGTGCACTGTGGGCTTGGTGGGGTGGGACAGGAGGCAGGGACCACCTGAGAGCAAGGACAGGGTGTCAGGGAGCCTGGGTGGGAGGAGGAGGGCTGATGGCAGTGGCAGCTCCCAGGGAAGAGGATCTGGGCACTGCGTGTGCCGTCCCAGAGTCCAGCTCCTCGCAGAGTCACGCAGAGCCCGAGCAGAGGAGCATTACACAGCATTACTCTGAGTCCTCCCAGGCTCATCTAGAAACTCATCTCCTGGTAAGAGCAGAGCACTTTTCCTTCCAATGATTGATGATAAAGGAACCACTTCGCTGCGAGGCAAAGTCTTCCCACGTTTATGACTCTTAAAAATCACCACCTATTTCTGACCTAACTGCAAATAGCCCAAGCCTTAGGCAGAGGCAGGTAAGAGAGCATTTATCCCACGGCTGCCAGAGTTTCCCCCTGTCATTTGTGGGATGTTTTGCTCCTTGCCTATCCCTGCAGGACACGGGCTCTTTCCTAGAGCAGTTTGGTACAGCCAGAGCTGCAGGCAGGAGGCTCTGCACGAACCCCCGTGACACCTCTCAGCACAGATCTCTCCCCGTTTTCTTGCTGTTTCCCTCCCTGTTTGCACCCACACGGGTTTACCAGCCGCCTGCCAACCAGCAAAACCCATCCTGTGTCCGTGAGCAAGTGGCTGAGGAAGGGAAATTCCATGAAAGTCACACAAACATGCCAGTGACAGAACATGCGTCTCCCAGGGGCCTGGCTTGGACGAACTGTGCAGCAGCAAAACAGAGCTCACAGCACCAGCCACGGCGAAAATGTTGGAAGCAAAATGTTCCAGGAGGCAGGAGCAGCACCAGGGTGCCCAGCACAGGGACAGGCGAGCGGGGGATACTCGGAAAAGGACAATTACATCAGAACATGGGTTTGGTTGCTGAGTGTGCTGCGGGGCCGGGAAGGATCGTCCCCCCGGGGCCGGGCTGGCCTCGGTCCACGGCCGCGTCCTGCGGGTCCAAGCGGTGAAACAGCCGAGAGTGGAAGAGCCGTTCTGTGCTGTTCCCACCCGGCATAGGCAGACCCTGCAGCTCTCCCAGGCCATGGAGAGGAGCAAATCCCACATCAGCTCCTTATCATTGCCGTTCAGGTGCTTCATGTCCTACCAAGGGCTCATTCCTGACGCAGCAGCACACGGCATTCCCTGGCTCCTGAGCAAGTACACACATGGACAAGTACACACGAGTTCACTCCCCAGTCCAGCTCCCCAGTTCCTGCTTTTCAATCCCAAGACAGGGACCTGTTCTTCAGACAGGGACCCTCTCCCTGGTGGGTGTATCCTGCTCCCAAGGAACTAGTGTGGGCTGCGCATTTCCCAGGGTTCAGTGGGACCCCAAATCCTGCCCTGGCTGCTCCCCTGGGATGGGAGGAGGAGTGGATAGCCAGAGGAAGACGGGAGCAGCTGGGTAGGGAAGGAAAGGGAGGCTTTAGCCATAGCTTTTGCCTGTCCCCCTGGGGAAAAGCATCTGATTAAATCAAGATGCAGCATCCAGGGTTGCTATTCATTCCCTATATTATTAGCTTGTCTCATTTTATTAAATCTCCTTTAAGGCTTTTCAGAAGCAGCGCATAATTCCCAACATATAATTTTTCCCAGATGATACATGAGGCAGGAGTGGGCTGCTCCATCACTGGGGACCAGGGGGGGTGGCTTTATTTGCTTCCTTCCCCCACCCTCTGCTTCTTTAGCGACACTTTTTTTCATGTCTCTTGATTCCTCTTAGCATTTGGGATTTGATTAACAGAGCATTTGAAAGCCTGAGATATGTCTCAAATCCCCAGCTCCTTGAGTCATCCAGGCAAGGGGTGGCAAGAGCTCCCTTGGAGATGCCATCCCTGTGCCCAGCGTGATCCAGCTCCGAGCCAGGAGCACCCTGGAAATCCCCCGCTCACAGTTTCCATCCTCTCTCCCACTGTTCACTCAGAAACAGGAGCATTCTGCCACCATCCAGCAGGGACAAAGGTGTCTGCATGTCCTGGATGTGTCCCCAAACTCCAGCACTTTCTGCTCCTTTCCGAAGAGCAGCAGCTTCCCTGGGATTAGAGAGAAATGTCACCTGTAACTGGAGATGGGCAGAAACTGGGCTTGGAATACAAGGCATGGGGGAAAGGGAGGCTTGGTGACCCCAGCAGACGCATTGCTGGATTGCAGGAAGGTTCCCATGGAAATAGTGATGGCTGCCAGGGTTGTAGGACAAAAATTAAAGCCCAGGAGGAGGCAGGGAGCTGGCTGAGCAGTGCCGGGATGGGTCGGTGGTGGTGAGGGCTCAGAGCCTGATGGTGTCTCCTGTCCAGGTTCCACATCTGCTCCCACAGCTCCGGCTGTGGGTCCGGAGAGGCTGAGGCCAGCGCAGGGGTTGAGGTGTTGGGAATGGGGGTTGAGCTGGGTGAGGACTGAGCCAGTTCCCAAACTGAGGACTCTCGAGGCCCCAGTCCTGGTGCAGCACCACAGAACCACAGGCAGAGCCTGGCCCCAACCTCTTCCCGGGGCTCTGCAACCTCCTGCGACCCTGGTTGGGAAAGGAGCCACGCTCCGTAAACAGCTCCTCTCCAAAACAACGGAACACGGAAAAAGCAGCACATTCCTACCATTTTTTTTCTTTGAAACACGATCGGAGGAGGATGCGGTGCAGCGCGTCCAGCTCACCGGGCTGTCCCGGGGCGGCTTTTGGGCGTGAAAATTAAAGAAAACAGCCTTGTAACTTGTCCTCTGGCTCATGGCAGGAGCTCTGTGCGTAAAGGCCCCCGGGGTGAGGGTGGAGGTGGGTTGGGATGGGCTGGATGGCATCTTCTCCCCGCTGTCCCTGGAAGGGGTGATACCACGGGCAGGAGGGCAGTGGGCACCGGGTGCTGCTGCTCTCCTGTGATTTCAAAACATCCCCTGGGCACTCACGAGTTGGGAACTGCCTGTACCCCAGGTCCCCGAGCAGGAGCCTGCCAGCAGTGCCCATGTGGCTCAGCCCTGGGATCCTGGTTCTGCCCCAGGCACTTGTTTGGGCTCCAGCACTAGTTTCCCACCTGGAAGTAGTTTCCCACCTGGGAATAGTTTCCCACCAGAGTGTTCTTCCCACTGCATTTCTGTGTGACCATTTAAAGTCCAGATTGTTTTCCCTACGCAGCAGGGACAGGAGAGACTAATGTACTGCCTCGTAAAGATAAGTCCTGTTGTGTTCCCAATCTGCCTTCTTGGGATCAAGGGAACCCCAACAGATCAGTCAGTGTCCAACCTGCTCCCATACCAACTTGAACTCAAGGCTCATCTTTACTCTCATATCAAATCCCAACTGCTGGCAAAAAAAGCCCCAGGTTCAGCCTGGGCATTGGGATGGGCACAGGAGCCACCACCAGAGCCTTGAGCACCCCATTTCCTTCCATCTTCCCAAACAGCAAAAGCACAGACTCAGCAAGCAGGAGCCCAGTGGGAAAGGCGAATTTCCCATCCTGCCAGTGCCTCACATGCTGCCCAGATTGCGCCACGTGTTTATTCTGGTGTTTGTTTGCCACGTAAAGGCCAGTGGCCGTCCCTCCTTCCCTCCCCCTGGGCAAGGCAGTGCATGAAAGCAAACACAGGCACACGCGGGCACGGGGGTTATGGGCGGCCACAAGGGAGGGAGGGCCCTTCAGGAACCTGCCCCTGGTGCTGGATGTCACCTCCATCAGGGAAAGGACCACGGTGTGCAGCCTGCGTCCCCCCAGGTGTCCATGGATGAGCGTCCTGCGAGCATGGAGCTGTCTCCACATCTCATCCCTGTTGCTGGGGTGGTCAGGTCTGTACAAGGGATCTCCTCATCCCCAAAATTATCACATCCAGTTCCATGGAAGGGAGACGCGTGCAGTGGAGCCACGCGAGTGACCATGGGGGGAAAAGCTCCGTGAAGGTGGGCAGGGCTGCTGTGGGGGCTGTGGGGTGGGACGGGGTCACCTGAAGCAGCACAGGGCGATGGCCTTGGTGACCCAGTTGTCCCGGCCAAACAGGAGTTGTGAATTAACTAGTTTCTCCTTCTCTGGTGTTTGCTCTGGAGAAATATCCCAAACTTCAAGAGAAGTGTTATCTGTGGCGTCAGCACACAGCCTCACGTGAGGTAATTCCCAAGGCTGCAAACAACCGCCCTGCCAAGCTACAGTGGGCCCAGCAAGGCCTACATTGGATTTTGAAGCCATGAAGTTATGGAAATGGCCCCATGACCCCATTTCCAGGGACCTCATTTGGTCCTCGATGCTTCTGCAAGAGCTGAAGGGATGTGCCAGCCTGTGCCAGCCTGGACTGGGGCTGTAGCTGGCTGGTTCTGGGGGTCCCACAGTGCAGGTCTCTCCTTTGGAGGCAAGAGGACTGAGGTCTGACCTGGAGGCCACAAGGTCCGTCCCTGCATCAATGCAGGGGGAAAACAGCTGCAATACCACCAGTGCTTCATGCTCAGCCTGAAGGTTTCATGCCCTCCTTCTGGAATCTCAAATTCTGAGAAATATTAGGTAACTGGTGAGGAATCTCATTTTCTTCCTTATAACCAAGGAGAGTCCCCTAATCCCGTGTTCTTAAACACCATAAACCAACATAAATAATGGTCTCTCAGTGTTTCTCTCCCTGCAGCCCATGGGGAGAGTACAACACCCCCCAGGACTGGCCCCGTCCAGGGCCATCCCCTGCCTGAGGGAGAAAGATGGGCTTGGGCTCTGTGAGATGGAATATCACCTTCCAGTTCCTCAGATTGCTTTAGGGAACAGTGCAGATGCTTCCAAAATATCAAACACCAACTTTATGGCAGCCAGAACCAGTTCTGCAAAGGCAGCGACATGTTAATCCGTGCCGGCTGCTGCAGGAAGAGCTACTAAAACCAGGGATGTGTCTGGCGTAGCCCCAGAAAAACCCTTGTGCAATGCAAAGCTGACAGAACGGCTGGGAATTAGGAAGGGTTGGGAATGGCAGATCAAGGGGGAAGCTTGAAGGCTTCACAAGGCTGTGAAACTGGCCCTGGCACAGCACCAAAGCCTCTGTGCTTTTGGGGTCTGTGGGCATGGGATGAGAAGCAGCTCCATCACGGAGATTTATGGCTCCAGACACACACTTTAGGAGGCTGGGGAAGGGAATGGTACAACTGGGGTCCCTGCCTGGCCTTGCAGGGGGCACAGGAAAGGGCGCCCATGGTCCCCAGACTGGGAACAAGGCAGTACAACTACGGCCCTGGCTGTGTTCTCATTAAGAAGAATTCTTCCTGGCTGAGCACGTGTCTGCTCGGTAAATACTGATTTCACTCATCAACAAATCCAAGTTTGTTGACATCAGAGACTTTGAGCCAGGACTGGCAACTCTGACATAAATTGTCTGAATAATGCAATGTATCCTCTCCTCGCTGGTTGCTATGGGTACTGGGCTGGTTTAGCCTCCGTTTATAAACATTAACTGTGAAGGGGATGTGGAAACTTACCTAAAAATAAAATACTATGCCCCAATCTTTAAGAGGGAGGTTGTTGGGATGGCAATTAAAAAAAATAAATCTATGTGTAATGGCTCTAAAGTGATGAAACACAAACAGAGCATCCGTGAGCCCGTCCGGAGGAAATGGAGGCTGGACTGAAAAGAGGCCAATACTTTTAATTCCTGCTGAGCAACACCCGAAGGGTGAATTACAACATGCAGAAGCAAAAGGAAATGGAACCGTTTTGTGGAGGTGACACTGAGAAGAGGGGAGGACTCTCCGTGGAGGGGACGATGTGATGCTGAGATGTGGCACCACATCCCGGTGCCCGTGGAGGAGCAGCTCCTTTTTCCAACGGCACTGCTGCTTGTTTGGTCATTTACAGTTTATTTCTCAAAACTGTTCTGGGAATGTGTAAACACAGAGCCTGGGTCTGGAGCATCACCTCTGGGGTCTTGCCGTTCAAGGCAGGATCCAGCACTTGGCAGTTTGGGGACTTGCTGGCCGGTGGCAGAGGGGCAGATCTGTACCCGGCTGCTGCATGGCGTGGAAGGCAGAGCAGCCCTTTACCCTCCCTTCCACCCACTGCCCCTGCAAGGCAGTGAAAAACAGCTGGAAGGCACTGGGTGCTGGGGAAGGCAGCAGGACCCTCATGTGGCCCCCAGGGGAAAAGGAGGGGCTGGGTGGGTGTGGAGGGGGCCAGGGCAACAACAAAGCCGGGGTGGGATATCTGCAGGGTGTGGATAAGGACTGACTCTTCCCCATGCTGGGGTGTCCCCACGGGACAGCTGCCATCCCTCCATCTCCCCTGGGTGGTGGGTTAGGTCACACATTCACATCTCTGTGGTTTTCAGTCACCTTTCTCTGAGCCTTTGCAATAGTGCAGAGACACTACAGGGCTCTGCAAGGTGGGAAACTGCAGCTCTTCCACAACAGAGGGGTTTCGTTGTTAGGTTTACAGCACATTTTGCTGCTGCTGAGTTTGCAGCAGTTTCCCCTCTTCCTTCCCCTGGCCCTCTTTGAATTCTCAGGGTGTCCTGAGCCCTCTCTGTTGCTTCACCCGAGCTTCTGTCTGCTTCCCATGGCTCTTTGGCAGCATCTTCAGATGATCTTCAGGATCAGCTGGAGCCTGTGCTTCCCCATGCTCAGAACTCACCTCTGAAAGGCCCCTCCTGTCCAGAGGGAATTGCTTTTTCCCCTGCAGATCTCCAATAATTGGTGAGGGAGAGGAGGTCAGGAGGTCCCACACCGAGTAACTCCCGGGAAAGCATCAGGAGCTGCAGTGACCCCGTGATGGGGACAGAGGTCTGGGGACAGGCAGCTCCATCTCCTGTGATGAGGAGATGCCACCACGCTCGGGCTGTTCCTCTGATCAATTCCAGGGCTGCAGGGAGCTGTCGGCTCATTAAGGGTTGCTGGGCTCATTAGTAGGATAAATCTCAGTAGGAAAAAAGGCAAATCTGAGAGTGTGGGGACCGGAGAGGCACAAGGTACCCGAGACAGTGCTCTGCAAAAGGCAAAAAGGGACAAGAGTCCATTGGGGACCTCACTGGTGCCACAGCATCTCCATCAGGGCAGCAGTTACAGGGCTCACAAAACCTCAGAGGTGCTGTGGGGTTGTCCCAGCTCTCCAAGCCCCAGATGCATTGAGGGTTCCAGGGTGGCACTGAACCTCTGGGAAAGGTGCCCGGCCAGGAACTTGAGCATTTTCAGAAGCTCTTGGCCCCCCAAACAAGCCCAGGCTGAGGATTTAGGGTGAGTCCATGTGCAGAAATGCTCCCAGCAAGAGGTGACCAGGCACAGACGGCCCCTCACACCATCCCTGCCGCTCCCTGGAGCACCTGCCATGGCCAAGAGCTGCTTTTTTCTGCCTGATTCCGACTAAGCTTTAAAGCTTCCCAGCAATTTTTCCTCTCACTGATTCTCAAGCGTATAATCAAAGTGATTTGGGGGCTGCTGGTCGGGTGCCAGGAGGCGGACACAACTGCTGCTGTGAAAAGCCTTCCTGCCGGAGTTTTTGCAGAGCTTTGAAGCTCAAACGCCTTGAGAAGTGTGGGAAGGGCTCTGGAGGAGCTGGGGAAGGCAGGGCTGGGCAGGGGCGCTCAGGTGAGCCTGGCAAAGCAGATGAAAATGCTGATCAGCAAACGTACCTGTGGCTACTTGTTCTTCACTCCCTTCTGCTTCTGCTGATAGATTTCCTCTGTAAAAGGCCTGCAGTTGGGAGGGTGGGAATTTGGGGAGAGAGAGGGCAGAGACAAAAGAGAGGGGCAAAGGAAGGGAGGAAGAATTAAAATCAGGATTACTCTGTGCTCTCCCCTGGGCCCAGAAACTCTTTCTTTCACAGGCTGGCACAGCCATGTGCCATGGCAATCCTCATCTCAGTCTCTCTGGATTGTGGAGCAGGCTGCTTCCACCTGGGATCATCCCTGTGCTGAGTATGACAAGGCTCTGCACTCCCTCAGACTCTCCCACATGCAGACCTTGCTTCTCTGCATCTTCTCCTCCCTTGCAAACACAAAAGACCTTTCACTGCTGAAGTACAAATGCTGCTTCTGGGAATTATTCTAGGCTGTTCCATCCTCTGCTGTCAGGCTATTGTGGTGGAAAATATCAGAGAAGCCCCTCCAAGGAACTACAAAATGCAAGCACTCCTTGTAGGGACTCTGCAGAGGACACAATGAGTCCCTCACTGCCTTCCTCATTGTTCTTCTGTAGACAGAACCAGGCATCCGAAAGGAAAAAAGATCTCATTTTGATAAAAACAAACACATGCACAAATGTTCCTAGAACTCAGCAAATAGTTTCAGAGAGGAATCTGCCCATTATCAAAACAATAGAAAAACAATCCTCTGTTTTTCTTCTTCCTCTGCCGAATTAATTGGCAAAGAACATCTCTGCTTGTGCAGTTCTCCGAAACCTTAGGAGTTAAAGCTGGTAGAAATAATTAGAAGCTCTCCAGTTCTGCACAGCTACTCACCCCTCGTACAGCATGGCAATTGTGTAGGAAATTGCCACTACAGCTGTCAGCAAAAGGCCAGCTGGGCTGGCGTGCCTGTTTTGAAAGAGAAAGAAAAGATCAGGTAAGTACAAGGGCTTATGCAAGACCTGGTTGAGAAAGTGAAATGAGATTCTGGGCTCCATGAGAGCTCTCACTCATTAAACAGAAGCGAACAAAAGGGTTGGGTATTTTTTTTTTGGTGCTTAATGTTAACTGTCTTAGACAGATGTTACTTGGCAAAGACTCCTCCTCAGACTACTTCGGTGACTTCTTTTAAGTCTGATCCCTGCACATCTCTGCGAGGAGAGCTCCTGCTTTGATGCCAAATCCTGAGATTACAGGGATATTTAAGGGCTGAGCAGCTGCTGATGTATGGCTGTGGCTCTAAGGGAAATGCCCGATGTCCCCAAAAGATGGGCCACCCAGGGGGCAGGGGACACCAGGCAGACACAGCAGTGCATGACATCGTACAGATCGTGGTGGCTGAACCTGTTTCAAGATGTTTTAGGAATGTGTCCTGTTGCTTCCCACAGCCCATGTCCTCCAGCAAGATGTCACCAGGCCCAGCACAGGGGACTGATGCCACCACTGCTGTGCACTGTCTGGTCATGGCAGATGTGAGAAAGAGCTGTGGATGAAATGGAGATGGCCGGTCCTTTGAGTACCAAGGCCAAATAACTGGGACCAAAAATGCCCATTGCCTCCTGCTCTAAAGAGAGATGTCATAGAATTGTAGAATCACAGAACAGTTTAGATTGGAATGGATCTCAAAAAGCATCTTGTGCCACAGCCTGCCACAGGCAGGGACACCTTCCACCGTCCCAGGCTGTTCCAAGCCCTGTCCAACCTGGCCTTGAACACTTCAGGGATGGGGCAGCCACAGCTTCTCTGGGCAAACCATATGAACCTGCACCGTCCACGTGAGGTGGCCAAAAGTGTCCAAGGTAGATGCCAGCGAAGGCTGTGGGGGCTTTGATCAGGCACCAGTGGTTACAGTCCCCAAACCAGGTTCCAACATCACTTCACAGTGTGTAAACTCCTGCAGGGGAGAGTGGCCACACCAGCAGCCATTCCCCACGTGCCAACTCTGCAGCCATGAAGTCCTGGCCCCATCTCTCCCCACCGAGGTCTGGCTCAACACAGGCTCCAGCCCCCCCCCCAACACCTTTTCTGCATCTTGCACCTCCAGTTAATATCTGGAGGTGTTACCCTCACTTAGGAGACTGATGATTACCTTTAATTGCTGGCCATAGCTCAGCTCTGAGGAGGAGAAGAGCATTCTAGACCATGGCAGGAGTTGGAACAAGATGAGCCTTAAGGTCCCTTCTAACTCAAACCATTCTATGATTTATGCTGCTGGGAAAACACACCTGCAGAGGAGAGACTGAGCCACCTGAACCTTGTCTTGGAGTCACTTACAGGTACCACCTGGCCCTTCAGTTCCTGGAGAAGCACCCACAAATCTTCACCTTTTCACTGTTTTCATTTTGCAATAACTTTTCCCCTTATTAAGAAGCTTTGGGTAACTTCTTCCTCTCCCAACCCCCCCGCTATGACATGCTTAGTCATGTCTTCTCCTTGATTCCTATCAGAGAGAACAAATTTACATGATTGTTTGTTGACAGCAAGACCTCTAATTGCATCATTTGGCTGCAGCTCCAGCTCTGATTTACAGAGCTGTGAGTTAGAACACTTCCCTACCAGGGACACACAAAGCTGTCCCCAAACAGTGAATGCTCCATTTGTCTTGCAGGAGAAACGAGGCTGCTCGATGCAGGTGATGAGCAGCACTTGGGTGAACTGTTTCTCTCCTCTTACAGGCTTGACCTACATATTGGGCAGTGGCTCAGCGTAGCAGCTTTGATAATGAATCAGCCAGGAAGGTTCTGTGGTGCTGGGAGGGCTTTTTTTTAGGGTAGGAAGTCTGTCCCTTCCCAGCCTTGCTGCAGCCTCCCGTGGCTGTGGGTAGTTGTCCCAGCTGGATGATTTAAAGCTGGAATGGAGTCAGAGGGCAAGCTGGTTTATGTGATGTGATATGTGCCCTTCTGGATGAAAATAATCAGCCCTTTGGGCTCTGACACCACGATATGGAGTGTGATACATCACTGAGGGAGGACAAACACGCTCTGTGGTTTAGGTCTGACCACAACCAGATGGCAAACACATTCCTCCAGAATCCCTCCCACTGCCACGGAGCTGAGATGTTACCCCTGAGGGCAGACACCTGACATCCTCCGAAAGCCCTGGGACCTCAGAAAGAGCTGGAACTCCCCCAAAAACCCCTCAGCAACTGGAGTGTGTCCAGAGGAGGCAAATGGAGCTGGGGAAGGGTCGGGAGCACAAGTCTGATCAGGAGCAGCTGAGGGAGCTCGGGGGGCTCAGCCTGGAGAAAAGGAGGCTCAGGGGAGACCTTCTCGTTCTCTGTAACTCCCTGACAGGAGGGTGCAGCCAGCTCAGGGTCGACATTTGCTCCCAGGGGACGAGCCACAGGACAAGAGGAAACGGCCTCAAGCTGTGCCTGGGGAAGTTTAGATTTGAAATTAGGAAGAAATTCTTCACCCAAAGGGCTGTCCAGCCTTGGCACAGCTGCCCAGGGCCGTGGTGAAGTCCCCGTCTCCTGAGGGGTTTAAAAGCTGTGCAGATGTGGCACCTGGGGACACGTTTTAGTGGTGAACATTGCAGTGCTGGGTGAGCGGTTGGAGTCGATGGCCTTGGAATTCTTTTCCAACCTAAATGATTCCATGATTCCATGAACTGAGATCCCAGGGAAGAGAAACAGCCAAAACCACGGTGAGGAGGGCTGTGCTGAGCTCCCTGCGGGCAGGCAGGGGGTGTCTCGGTGCCACTTTGCACAGCTCCAGCAATTTGTTAACAGCAATTATTGGTCACGCCTCGCTGGCCTTAATGGTGGCAGCCTTTTAATGAAAAAAAAAAGAGGCAATCACGGCTGTCTCGAGCTGCTTCGAGCTGCTTTTACCCAGAACTGTGGTGGAAGGCCAAGCAATGTGCACCCGATGAGAGGGGTGAGCAGAGATTCCGCCACAGAAACAGCTCAGGAAGGTTCAGTGGATTTTGCCGAGGTTCTAAGCAATAGTTTGATGCTGATCTTAAATAAAAATCTCCTTGTAATTCCTCCTGGTCAAATTTCTCCCTCTGTGTTGCTGTGGGGGTTGTGGTGTGCCATGGAAGGCGGGGGGCTCATCTCCAGTTCCCACAGCAATACCCAGGCTTCCATTGTGCTGCTGCCAACCCTGTGGCCACTATCCTGCCCTGCACTGCCAGCAGGGAGCTCACCCTGGCCCTTGTCACCATTGCCCAGGATTCAGACCCCATCCAGTGCCATGGTCTGCCAGGAAGGAAAAAAAGCCTCATGCGGCCTGATGGCACCAGGGGGGAACTCAAGTGCAGAACGAACTGCAACAAGGCTCACTGGAGACAGGAGACAAACCATCAGCTTTATTTATTACCAGGGGGCTCCACACGTGGCTGAAAAATGACTAGAAAGTGGCAAAGCACTTCATTTTTTCCACTCAAGTAGAAGAGAGGTGGTCACAGGCAGGAGCACCGGTAAAAAACGTCTAATGATAATGGCCCACAACACTCCATGGGCTCCTGAAGTAACACAGCCAGGTTTTGGGTTTTTTTTTCTCCTGGGCAAATAAATAAAATGTGATATTAAATGAAAACCACATCAAACTTGTTACACTGAATAGAGTATATTGCTCATTTGTTGCTAAATTACAGCCTATTCATTTCCTCCTAAGCAGGCTATTAAGCTGTGTTGTATCACACGAGGAGTGTTTCGGAAGTGTTATCTCACCGTGCAGTGGGGGAAAGGGTGGCTTGGCTTGTTTTGCCTTTTTCACAGTAATTACAGGGTCACACTGCTCCCCGTATCAGTGCCCTGCCCCTGCCGAGTGAAACCCCGCATGAATTTGGCCCTGACTGTTGATTTTTCCACGGGCAGAGCCTGCCAAGGACCTTGTTCAGATGCAGAGCGTTTGCTGATGCCTCCTCTCCCCAGCACTTGGCCGCTGTTTATTTTTTTTTACAACTGAAGCTGCAGAGTCTTTTATGACAGCACAAGATTTTCCACGCACAAAAATAGCCAGGAGGCCAGAAGTCAGAGCATGTTGCACTTTTCCTACCACTCGGTTGCTGCTTGCCCTCCCTGAGTGTCCCTCTGGCCCCCAGTGCAGCCTGGCACTTCATGCCCCGCCAAACACAAGACCCCACACTTGCTTTCCAACCCGAGGTGTTTGCAGGAGCACGTACTCACATGAGGGACCAGCCCAGGTAGATGGCTGTGCTGCCCCAGTACATGGGATTATCCAGGATGTTGAAGGGGAAGCTGGTCACTTTTTCCTCCATCAGAATGCCAAAGTAATCCCCTAAGAGCAAACAGAGAGTTTCTGGTTAAGTCTCCATGAAACTGGGAGTCACGGGGAGCTTTTGGAATACGGGTCCCCTCCCTGTGCCACAGGGGTACAGAACAAAGGGGTTTCACTGCTGACTTCCAGGCTGAGAAAACAGCAACAAACAATTTTCCTGTTCACTCTGTGTCTATCAGCCTTTCCAGGAACGGTTCTTTGCCCGTGAGGAAGGTTCCTGCATTGCAGTGAGGTTATGGCAGCCATGTCCCTCATCAGGAGGCAGCTCTCGAGGTCCCGACTGGTTAATTCTGGTTTTCTCATTTGAAAACCGCCTGTCGAACGCCACTTGACAAGGAAGCAAGTGCAGAGGATCGAATCCATTTAATGGGGAAATAAGGCCCGTGCCCTGTAATGGTGTTTGGAGATGTTATAATCACAACCACCACCATGAAATGCCCTCATCCAGTGCCACCCCCATCTCATAGTTCAGAGAATTTCTCAGAATTTCAGAAAATAACACCTCTGCCTACAAAACACTCAATTATCGGCACGATGATGATGATGATAATAGATGATTGTCATCTGTAATGAGGAGAGCTTTCAGAACTGTCAGAATCCAACCAGCTTCCCATCTACCTCAGAGCAATCCTTCCACCCTCCTGAAAGGAGCTTGGAAAAGAAATGACAGCGAGGAGATGTGCAGCTCGTGAGCAGCATTTTGGGGGGGGTTAAAGGGCCAGAATGCAGATCTCTTGTTCTGTTGGTCTTACAAGTGAGACCACAAAGCACCACATGTACAAGTGTTTTAAATTTCTCCAGGGATGGTGATTCCACCACTGCCCTGGGCAGCCCGTGCCAGGACTGGAAAACCCTTTTCGTGAAGGATTTTTTTCTGACATCCAGTTGCACGTCCCCTGCTGCAAGTTGAGGCTGTTCCCTCTTGTTCCCTGGAAGCAGAGGCTGACCCCCACCTGGCTCCACCTGTCAGGGAGCCTGAGCCTCCTTTTCTCCAGGCTGAGCCCACCCAGCTGCCCCTGCTGCTCCTCATCACTTGTGCTCCAGCCCCTTCCCCACAAGTCCATGTTCCATGCCCACTGTACAAGAGAGGCATTGATCCATGAGGAGCAGTGCTGATCCATCAGCCCAGGGCACTGCCACCACCCTGGGTCGTGTTCCCAGCTTTGCTTCCAGCCCCTTCCCTGACCTTGGGCAAACCTCCTCCATCCCTCCTGGTGCTATTGTGCACCGATCATATCAGCCTTTCTTAGAGCACGGAGGGTGGTGAGGATTAATGTATGGTGAGAAAGTGCTTGCAAATCCAGATGAAAGGCATTACAGGAGAGCAAACTATTCAAGGTTATTATTATTACCTGGATCGTGGAGTAATTTCTTTGACCTCACATGGTGCTAAAACATTTATTTCTAAGGATAAACAGCCCCTGCCCAATTACACAATGCTTTTGGGCTTTAACTACAGGCCACTAAGTGGGATAATTGCCTCTTTTTCATACTATATGTTCTCACAGTTACTTGGCAATACATCTCTGAGATTGTTCTGGTAGAAAGAACACATCACCCCCTGCCACAGCCCCTTTCTGTGCTTTTTAATGTATCAAAATGCTTCATTATTCTCTGCCCGCCCTTGCCTTTGGGCTGAACACCCTGTTCCCCAAATGGCACTGGCACTGGGGAGGCTCACACAAAGCCCTGGGTCCATGGGGGTGACAGGGACTTCTCTGTGCCTGGCACTGGTGGGGCTGTGGGACCCTCAGGGCAGGCTTCCCACAAGGAGGAGCTTTTCCAATGTAATCTCTGCTTCTAAACCTCCACGGTTCAATGAACATGAACCCCACAGGGGTGGTTTGTATGTTTTTATGTTCAGACAGGTGCTAGGGAAAAGGGCTCTGTGCTGTGTTGCACAGCATTACCCTGGGCATCTCCTGAGCCTCCATGAAGCCCCCAAATCAGGAATCAGCCCCTGGCCAAGCCCAGGGACTTTGGCAGCTCATTGGAGTTATTTTTTTGCTGGAGGTTCTGTATAATCAACTTGCTGCACAGGGTGGGAACTTGGGATCACAGCAGCAAAAAGCCATTTCGTGCACTTCACAAGGTCCCCCTACAGTCCCTGGAGCCCGACCTGGGCTAAAAAAAACCACCTCCACTTCACTCCAGAGAGCCACTGGCTTTTCCAAGGCCAATAAAAGACTTTGGTCACGTCAAATTGACTTGAAATCTTGGTCACTGCTGGAAATCCCTTGTCTTCCCCATGGCTGGGTAAGAAACCATGCTGAGGGCAATTCTCCATTAAGGGTTTGCTGACTTGGACTCATGGACTCAACAGAGATCCAAGGATGGACGTTCCATGGCGCTCCAGCTGGGCCATGTCTTGGTGGTGCACAGGTCTCAGGCCAGTCTGGCTGCACTAGCACGTGGTCTTGGCATGTCCCCACCCTGACTCAGCTCTGCCCTGGTGCCTGTCATGCCCCACTGGCGGAGGGAGCTGGTCCCTGCTGTGTCATGCATGACTTGGAGCCGCAACACTGGTGTCAGGGAGAGCCTCCCCCGCAGAGAGGATGGAGCAGAAATGTCTCACATGGACCACTAACACCCACCTTTCCCTGCCACAGGGGACACAGAGCCAGAGGACAGGGCCCCTCTCACCACTTACGTTGAGCCTGACTCACTTGTTTGCTTTCTCCCAGTGGTTCAAGCCCAGTGGATCCTCCTGGCCGGATGAATCAGGCTTTACGTAAACAACTCCAGACCTGGCTGAACTTCAGGAGCATTCAGGCAGCTCCTGCTGGCGGGTGCTCTTGTGCCTGGCCTCTCTCTGGACATGCCTCCACAGGCACAGCATCACTCAGGGGGGCTGCAGGTGATTTTGGAGGATGCTGGTGCCCGGTGGCTGAAGGACAGGGATGTGACGTGGGGCCAGGAGCAAGGCTGCACATGAAGGCTTAGGGGATGCATTCAGGAGTGCTGAGCTCTAATTTTGGCAGCAGGATTTTGGCCAACTCAACACATTTCTTTGCAACTCCACTTGAAACCAGGAAGGCTTATTACGTCCCTCTCTTCTTCCTAGCGACGACACCACAGGAGCTAATTGAATTTGGTTTGTAAAGCACTTGCAAAAGCACAAACCTAAATGTGGTGTCAAAGCTGGGGCTGTGATTATTTCAGCCAGCGGGAGCTGCCCCTTTCCTTGGATATTTATTGTTCCTGTCTCTGCTTTATTTTTATGAATTCCACACATACTGGCATGTTTTTAAAGTCAACAAAGCTAACAGAATTACTCTCTAAATGTGAAAGCAGGCACAGTGGAAAATGCCTTCTGCCATAAAGTGGCAGATAAAAGGATCTCTCAATGAACATTAGGTTAATAGCAGAGGGAAGAGCAAACCAGATCCTGCCTTGGCATGTGTGGGTGCTTGGGGCAAGGCTGCTGGGCAGTTCACACTCACTGTTCTGGTGCTGCTCATGGGGTTTTGCACTTGCACCTTCTCTGGAGGGTGTTTGGACTGGCAGATCTGATCAGCTGTGCTCCAAACTTTCAGGCTTGACTCTGAAGGTGAGGAGACTGGCCACATAAAACCACTGCATGGTGTGAGGTAACAGCACAGTTAAATCATGCTTTGCATCATAAAGCCCTGAAGGCAAGGACAAGGAAATTCCTGCAGGACTCTACCCTAGCAAGAGATCCCTGCAATAACTAAATGCACTTTCTGGTTAAGCTGTGGGGATTTTAGTGCTTACCCAGGAACGTCCCGGTGAATCCCAGTGCTAAGAAGCTGGAGATGACAAACAAGGTCCCTACAGCAGAGATGGCCAAGCCGGAGTAATAAGTCCAGTGGCAGTCCCAGACCTCCAGCTTTGGCTGGCTCTTCATGGCTTCTGTGAAGCTGTTGGAGAGACAACAAGGGCTGTTAAAAACAGCAACCGATTCCCAACATGACTCACGTCCCCCCAGGAAATGGAGCTTTGGGAGAGGATGCTGCTCCTCTGGATCCCTTTTCCCACCTGCACCTTCTCCCGACAGTAAAAGAAAGGAGCCTGTGAGCAGCCAGGGCTTGAGCTGGGGCAGCTACTTCTACTCACAATCCTTGCTCCCCCCTGGAAATACCAACCCCACCGATGTGTGATATCAAAAGCTTTGTCTTGTTCAGCAAATCTCAACGTTCACCATGACTGGGAGCTCTGGGACAGACGCCCTTGGAAATGCTGGAGGCTGTGACGCCCCGGCACAGGACTTTCAGGGTTGGGAACGATCGGCTGGATTATCTCGTGCTCCCACCCCCACTCCCCTCCATCAAAATATTTTGCAGCGTTCATGTGTTAACCACGTGCCCGGCGGTGATTCACGGCGGCAGCCTGACAGTCAGGGGGAGGATTGGAACGGCGAAAGGAAAATACTAGAGAGAAGGTGTTTTCAAGTGTGAACACAGCTCCTCTGTTCCAGGTTGGCTCAGGCATTTCGGGTCTAACCCTCCAAATACTCATCTGTGATTGGAATACTGGTGAACCCTCCCTTCAGCCTCCTGAACTCTGCCCAGAGCAGGGGGCAGCATTGCACATGGCTCTGACACAAATGCACGATGACAAGGGGGACAACACTGTGATTAAAAAAACACCATTAATAACAGTGAGAGGAGGTAACAGACCCGAGCTCTGCACAGTGTTTCTCCACATGTTGTTGACACATGAGGTAGGAAACTTTGAGCCTTTTTTTTTTAATGAGCAGCCTGGAGGCTGAAATTCAAGTGGAATAACAGCTCTCCCACTCCTCTGGCCACTGCTGCCTGCGAAGGACGGGCCAGGAGAGCTGCTCCTGCCTGCGGTCCTGGGCTCCTCAGCTGGAAATTGCTTCCATGATGCTACCTGCAGGGCTTGGGATAGGTTTCTTCCCTGATGTTCATCTCCTCTAAGCCTTGCAAACCCCTCAGTGTTCTCTGTTGCCTAAATAAAAGCTGAGAGAGACAGCCCTGCCTGCATGGCTGATGGAAAGGCAGCTGGAAACGCACCTCATGAAGGCTCAAAGACCCACTGGTAAGTTCAGTGCACCAAGAAAGCCCAGGATAATACACTGCATTTAAACTCTGTGGTTTAGGGACCTGATGATATTTCTTCTTCTCCTTGGACTTTTTTCCTACTAGACTTTCTATCGTTCAGAGGTTTTTAGAGCAAGACATTTAATCTTCACTTTGGATTGGAGCAGGGAAACAAAACATGTAAATGTAAGACCAAGAACACACCTTGGCAATTTACACTCTGGAAATTACAGGGTAATTCCCTTTGCCAGGGAGCCACGCAGAGGCAGAGGAATGACAGTGGTGGCCCTGGGCGATGTAACGGCATCCCCAAAGACCCTTCCTTCAGTGCCCAGCACAGCTCCCTGCACTCACCAGGCTGGCTTAGCTTAAAATCATTCCTGCCCCGTGGAGCATCAGCAGCTGCACATCCCTTTCCATCATTTCCCTGGTGTTTATTTTCAAATGACACAGATCTCCTCTGTGAGGAATCCAAAAAAACCCACATCACTGCTACCAGCACTACCTGGGTTCGGGAGGAAAGCAATCCCCCTGCAGGGATGTGCCTGTCTGCCAGAGGAATCCTGGCCTGGCTGTGCACTCACAGCACACTGTGACATCCCTGGGGATGTTCTGGAGCTCTTTCCTCACACAGAGGATGTTAATGCCTTTCACAGCACTGGGGTTTGGCTCCATATCTGGCCAGGACCTCTTCAGAGTGCAACAGCACCATCAGCAATCAAAAGCCACTGCTGGTGATGTCTGGGGATGAAGGTGCCCAGCTGGAATCCGCCTGGATCCCAGGTCCGAGCAAAAAGATGGCAGAGCAGAGAGAGGTTCAGTGGGAGCACAGCCCTTGGAGGCTGCTTCTCGCTCTGAATAACCTGAACTCACCCTCTCACATCCTTGAGCCTCCCCTATCCAACGCTGGAGACTTGACTTGGTCTTGGAACACTGAACAAAGGTGGCTTCAAGAGCACAAACTGGTTGGCTGGGAATCAGAATTGGAAGTTTTTCAACCAGCACATGGTATGGTTTGTTTTGGCAAGCCGTCTCCCCTGCTCCAGATGATCCCATCCTTCCTTTCCATGGTCGGATAGGCCTGCATTAGTTATTCTCATCAGCATGTCTCACTCGGTTCCCTGCTGTTTGGCTTACAGCTACAGAGGGAGGTGTTTGCACGGAGATAATGGACTGCCTTTCCCTCTAGGAATGGTTTATATCTTCCTAAACACACTCTCTATTTGCATTAAACATGATGCGCTCAGGAGTTTTCAGAATTAGTAAATAAACCTTTTAAGCATTTATGATGCTGGGCCATGACAAGCAGCAAGGAATCATCAATTATTCCGGCATCCACAACTGCTTCTCGATGGTGAGGGAGCCTCCCTGGCCATGTTTCTCCCTCCCTGGTAGGGAAGGACAAGGTTTTGGGCATTTCCCTTGCTAGGGAGCCAGTCTGTCATGAAACCTGTCCCTCCTTCATGTGCCTCTGAGTCACATTTGTTACAGCATTTATTTCTGGCTGCACGACAAGGCAGCAGCGCAGCTCGGCACCCAAGAGGACATCAATTAAATCCAAGCTTTGTCCCAGTACCTGGAATTGCTTTATGTGCGGCGCGGAGCGATTGCCATGGTGAGGAGCATCCATCCCTCGTAACAGCGCAGGGGAGGGGTGGGGAGGCTGCGACCTACTTTGGTCACATACCTGGCTGCTGTCAGGAGGACAGCCGCCACCACAGGGGGGCCTGGAAGGTGCCCCCAGTCTTGGCAGAGGGAAACTGGGGAAATGGGACATCCCCTGACATGTCCCCACACTCACCAGTTTGAAGCACGACGCAAAAACACTCATTCTCCAGCCCAAGGGGAAAAAGCCCAAATCCATCAGCTCTGCTCTGGCCAAACTGGCAGATTTGGCCAATTCCTGGCAGGATGGGAACAGCCAAGGCAGCAGGCACCTGACCACTCTCCCCAAAACAGAGAAGTGCCTGCTCAGACACTCGGCCATCATGTCACAACTCTGTGGGAGCCACAGACTGGCTTGGGTTGGAAGAGATCTTACAAAACACATAGTCCTAAGCACCCTGTCATGGGCAGAGACACCTTCAACTCGACCAGGCTGCTCCAAGCCTCATCCAACCTGGCCTTGAACACTTCCAGGGATGGGGCAGCAACAACTTCTCTGGGCAACCTGTGCCTCTGTTTCCTCATAAAAAATGTCTTCCTTATATCTCTTCTCCTCCTGTTTACCATGCAATAAACCACACAGAATAGAAAACCATTCAAAATGGTTCTGAGGCATGTGGATGGACATGCCAAACCAGTGGGCTTGCAGGAATAAAATGGGAGGGAGGGAAATCAGCAGCGGATCCTCTGGCTAGGACACGGACAGGACATGCAGCCAGGTTTGCACAAAAAGGCACTGGTTTATTCAGCCAGAAAACTTAACAAACTGCAGCTCAAAACACATCCCCAAAGGCCACATGGAGCAGGAAAGAAACCTGGAAATACTGGACTAAGACAGAAGCTGAGCTTTTGGTGGAGGCCTCTCTTGCTGGCTCCCAGCAAGTGTATTTTGTCATCCCACTCCTGCAAAGGAGGACAAAGACCTCATCCAGCAAACTGGGTCGCTGCAGGGAGCAGCCCAGCAGTGCTCCCTTTGCTTGATACCAAAAATCATCCTGGAAACTCGGGCTGGCAAGCGCAATTTGGGCAGAATTGGGCCAAGAGCCAGCAGGCAGCAAGGAAGCAGCGGGGTGGTGCAGGCCACCAGGGTTTCGGTGACAACAGCCCCCACTGCAAGGTGCCACGGTCACCGTGCGGGATGTCAGTCCATCCCCACGCCTGAGGTTTTGTTCCTCTCAGCAAAAGGAGGCAATGGGGATAAAAACCATCCGGTGCTGCCCAGCAGCACAGGCTGCAACAAAAGATCTTGTTCATTTGAAAACAGCCACGGCAACAACACCGAAATCGTCCTGCCGATACCAGTGGCAATTGTCAGCCCGGTCATCATCTTCACAGCTTCTTTTGCCAATAATGACTTTGCTTTTCTGACAGCACTGGGGAGTGTGTGTGTTATTTAGGTCAGTCAGGGGCTGTGGCAGCTTCTCCCCCCGCCTCACATCTCAGCTGCCTGGTTTCCTCATCTGGATGCCGTGGGCAGGAGGTGCCATTGGCCACCTGGGGCTTTTCCTGACAGGCATCAGGGATTGCTGGAAGTGTGGCTTGGAGGGGACATCAGTTCCATCAGGCGACACTCGATTCCCATCATGAAACTTGGTCACTTCTGCACACAGGGCCACGTGGTTCTGGGATCAATGCACGCTCATTCATGAGGCACTACCTGGCAATGACAAACAGCCCCTTTCCTGTGCAAAACCCCATCCCAGGGTGGATTCATTTTTCTGGAAGTGTCACCTGCAAGCGAGAAATCCGCACAGGAGGCAGTACCCAGCATGTGGCATCAATAAAGGACTTAACACCAGCCAGCAGAGTGGTACCACTGAGAACAATGCCAACAGCACTGCTTGGCTTGGCCTCTGTGGGACTCACTCCCACTGAGACATCATGGCCCTGGGCACCCCAACACCCCGCAACACCCCCAGCCAGGGTTTGCATGTGGGTGCTGCCGTTTAGCTCAGGTAAACATCCCAAGACCCATAAGGTGGGAAGTCCAGAAGCTCCCTGTGTACCTGCCCTGAGGTGATGAGTGTGCCAGGGTGTGCCAAAGGCAGCACAGGGGGGTTTGGGGGCAGTGCCAGTGACTAATTGTAGAGCTGATGCAGGGGAAGATATCAACAACGTGGTGAGGGAGGAGAGAGCGACAGTGGACGCAAGTCTGGAGGACGGGGAAGGTTGTCACGTCCCCATGTCACACAGATAACGGTCATAAACTGCCGGGCCAGCGCATGCAGTGCACATAGTTCAAAAGTTCAGGAATTGTTTTCACAGATAAGAGTTTCAGTGATGGAAGTTCCCTGCTTCTTGCAGAAAGAAACGGCTGTAATGAAAATAATAATTTCACCAAAGCAATTAAGGATGCTTGTCTTGTGCACTTGACTAAGCAGGTCCCCCCCGGTCATGGGTCACTCTGGATTGCGAGCAAAGATTGCAAGCTGATAATGAAGCTCAGAGGTGGGAAGCACCTAATTGCTTAATTGAGCACAAAGACATCCCTCTTCTCACATGCAAGGTACCCCTTTGGAGCCAAGCTGGCATGAAAGCATCACCACACTGAGCTGAGGACAGGAGCACAGCACAGACCTCGTGTGGGTGGTGGTGAAGCAGCCACACAGCCCCACTCCTGGGTGCTGTCAGCCAAAATTCCAACCCACTCCCAAAGTTTCTGTCGTCTCTGCCCTCCCCTCCTCTGCCTCCAGCTTGGAGCCTTTCAAAAATTCAGCTGCGAAAAGGAAGCAGGTTTTTAAAACCAAAAGAGACATCCCCTGGGCTCCTCATCGCTCCCTGGCAGCCACCACCCACGTAACAAGTCCCCAGAGCAGGCAGAGAGGAGTTTTAAAGGCTGGATCACAGCACTGGGGGTGGAAGGACCCCCTGAGGCTGCCTTTTTGCTCACCATCAGCAGCCTGCACGCTCTGCACAAGCAACCCTGACCACGACGCCGAGGAGCGGAAAACCCTCTCCCACCAGCACACCCAGAACAAGTGACTCAGAGAAGAAACGAAAAACCCAAAACAGCCAGAGCGGGTGAGAAGCATCTCTCCCAGCATCACTGGCCACTGAGATGACAGTGCCTGTGTCATATGAAGCCCCTCTGGTCAGCTGAACCCCAGTTTGGACCTGGCTGGTACCTTCATGAAAGGGCAAGGGGCAGGATGAACCCTTCCTAAGGCTGGAGCACTATGCCTTGGGCAGCCCTGGAGGGCTCCCTGAGCTGGGAATGGAGGCAGTGAGTCTCCAAGGTGTGTTTTGGGATAACTTCAGCAGTTCTGCTCTGGTGATCACCCTGAAACCATCCCATCACTCCCACAGTTAAGGGCTTGCCTGGCTTGAACAGGCTCCAAAGCCTGCTAGCAATCACTCAGGCCAAATTCAGTGCCAAGGATGGGCAAGAGAATGACCCAACCATGTCAAAACATCTGGGCAAAATTAACTTCCCATTGCAATTATCTGAAAGGCCCATTGTGGTGGGCTGGCATCTCATCTGTCTTCTGCTGCCCCACGTTCTAGAGCCTCTCCTGCAAAACCAAGGCCCAGAAGGGGCTTTTCCAGCTCCTTGAATTGATTTTGTTGTGTCTTCAGGGCTTGACTGCTGTGCAGGCAGAGCCAAACTTGGTGAGTCCCACAGCACTCACAGACCCCTGACAGAACAGAGCCAGCCCCGATGGGGCTCGGCAGAGGGAAAGTGTGACAGTGCTGGGACAGACAAGGCCTCTTTGGCTCTCCCACCAGTTCCCAGTCAGTGCCTTGCTGTGACCCAGTGAGCCTCGCTGACCCAGGAGCCAGCAGGACTGGGAATGGAGATTGTCCTTCCATCAGCTGTGTTTTTAATTAAAAGCAGGCACAAAGCTTTGCATTGCTTCCCAGACAACAAATGACTATGTAATTTGTGCAAGAGACTGTCAAGACATTCCCCAGCAAAATCCAAGCTCGCTGTGACATCAGCAGGACACACACACACGCCCTCTGCATTGCCTGCATTTGATTACAGCCCTGTTCATTGCGAGCTTTCTTACAGTTTCTGCAATCAGCAGTAGCTGGGACAAACTCAGAAGGGCAAGGGCAGGTCCTGGTGTCATTTCCAGGAAGGCAGAGCTCTTAAATACATGTGCAAATTCCAACCTGAGGTCTCTGCGCCTGGGAAATTAGCCAGAGTACTAAACAACCCATTAGCTCTGACCCTGGTATAATTGAATCTGGGAATTTAGTGAGACTGTCTCTCCTAAGAGCGGTGAAGATAAAGCCTACCAGATCACAGATAAATTGCTGGCACTGAGGAAATCTTCTTCAGTAAAACCTCTCTGCTGCACTGGGAACGTTAAAGGACATATTCCCGTGGTGTACAGTGTATCAGTCACACAATACTACACATTAGCAAGCACAGGTAGTGTTTGGAGATGGCAGATAAGAGTTTCAGGAGACTGTTTGCTAAGTGCACAGGTAATCCCACTCTTCTGCACAGGAAACTGCGGCTTCTTCGAAGCAGCTTTAATTTAGTTGATGATTTTTACAAGAAAATTAAAAAATTCTGCTGTTACCTGTGATCCATCCTGTGCAAACAACCTTCCTGTCGCCTGGGCTGTTCACAGGGGAGGGCAAACATCCCCAGGGAGCAGAGCAAGGAAACCTGTGACACTCAACAACTGGTGAAACTGATGGGTCTGGCCATGCTGCCACATCCCTTGTCTTTATTACAAACCCTGGAATAAATCTGCTGCTGGCTGAAGTTACCCAACCATGGAAAAGCAATAGGCTGGGGCTGGATTCGGTGCTGCACAGCAAATATCCCTCGTTGCTCCCACTCCACAGGGACATTTCTTTCCGTGGACATGCAGCAGGAGGGTGGGTTCCTTACCAGTGGCTCCGCACACAGTTCAGCAGCAGGATCACGGCGCCCAGGCAGTAACAGGCAACGTGTGGAGAGCCGAAGACTCGGCTGAACACTCGGGTTTTGTGCTCCCATCTGGCCACCTGGAGAGACAATAGGAAACAAAGTGGGTGACTGGGAGTGCCTGGCACATGCTGCTCCAGGAGCCCAAATCCCACAGCCTTGGCTCCACTTCGTGTGGCTTTGTGTGAGAAGCAGGTGGAGGCCGTGATGGGACATGGCTTGAACCCAGCCTGGTGATTAAAGCTTCTTCTCCCACCCACGCCAGACTTCGTTTGCATTGCATATGCCCTGGTACACCAGGTCTGCCAGCAGAACCCAGGCACAGGATGATGGAAGAAAAACAAGAAATCACCCTACATATCAGTTTTGGGGAATAAGAAGTTTGGTGTCCAACCAGGCTGACAGCATTGCAAAGGCTGTGCCCCAGACACCAAAGCCAACAAGTCCCTGCCATGGGACCAAGCATTGCTCTCCTGGCAGGAGAACTGATCCCTGAGCAGGGGATGCACCACAAGGCCACCCAGCTCTCATTTTCAGGGCTCTATCACCTCCTACATCCAGTTTCAGGGATCATACCTGACAGGAAGAATCCCTTCCTCTGCACATCCAGTACAGCTTGCAAGCATTCCCTCAAGCTGCCCCAAGACAAGATCTGCCAGCCTTGTCCAGAGAACTGCTTCCATTTGTACCAGCTGAAGCAGCTTGGCCTTCCTTAGCACCCAGGAATTGTAGCCATTAGGGTTTGTCTGCCCTCCTCACCCATCCCTACATGGCAGTGACAGCCTGGCACTCACACGTACACAGGCAGACTCTCTGGAGAGGCATTAACATCCCTTACAGCACACTCATGTTCAGCTCCAATGTTCTGCAGGTGCTGATGGGTCCCTGCCCAAACCACCTCAGCTGAGAGGTGCCCTCTCATCCTTGGGAGGCTGCTGCATGCAGGTGGCTGGAGCTGCTCCCAAAATTTGCAGGATCAGATCCACCCGAGTCACCAAATCCAGGCCCTGCACTCCCAGCTGACAAAAATCCTCACAAATACTTTGTTCTCTCCCTTTCCCGCACCCTTTGGAAAGCTGTCGCTGTGTTTATTGCCACTCTCAGGCTCCGTTTCCAGGTGCCAAGCCGGAGGTTTGGATCAGACATCAGACCCAAAATTCCAGCCGAGGAGAGCACACCTGGGCAGTGAGGCAGGAAGCGGGACTCAGCAGAACATCTCGGCACCAATTTGCCTCTCAGACACGGCTGGCACTTGATTAGTTTCAAATGCACTTCACTCCCTCGCATGGAGCCCGGGCAGCTTTCAGGGGCACCTGCAGCCCAGCTCTTCATCGGCTCTGAATGTATTTGGTAATTTATTGGCTCAATTTGAGCAGAAAAAGGAAGCTTTGCAGGTCTCGCTTTCCTCCCAGGCTGATGCAGAAGCACAAAGTGCTGCTGGTGGAGGGGGACTGATGGCTTCAGGAGGGGGGAACGATGAAAACCTCTGATAAGCAGGGCACTGATTTCACATGCTGAGAGCTGATTCAATTAGTTATGCAATGATTGCTCTGAAATTACAAATCCACTCATGACAGAGAGAGCTGCTTCACTGCCTTTTTCTGGCTGGTATAAATAGTTTGTATTCTAAATTGAATTTAAAACACCGTGCGTCATGCTGCTGCTAAAATCAGAGTTGCTGTTTGAGTTTTGAGAGAGCAAGAAAAAGAAATAGAGAGTGAGTTACCACCTTTGAAAGTAAAAAGAAGTGACCATACAGGTGACTGAGTCACAGGTGGAAAAATGCAGCCATGTGCCAGTTATCTCTACCCACTCCCTAATTCCCTGGAAATTATTCTGGCAGGGTTTGCATGGATGGCAGCTCCTGGCTCGCTCAGAAAGCTTCTCAGAGCATCTTGGTGGCGGCAGAGCTGAAGCTGAAGGACAAGGCAGAGCTGCTGGGATCAGAGGGAAGAGCTTGTGTGCTGCTGGGAGCCATGGAGGTGGTCACTGTAATCACCCTCACCTTTAGAAAGGCACATCTGGCCGAGGGGACGTGTTTGAGCCCTTCAGGCAGCAGCTGCCTCGGCTGCAATGGGATCATTCCCAGCACAGCCCAGTTCGTGCTGCATCACACAGCTGGGGCTGAGCCACCAGCTCTTATTTAGCTGTCACAGCCTTCAGATGGGACTCTGGGCTCCTTCCCGAGCCCACACGGGAGCCATCCCGAGCAAAGCAGAGCGGGAGCCAGTGCGGAAGCAGCAGCACCCACTGGGCCCTGCAGCGATATTTCAGTGGCAATTAATTAGTTCCGGTTCTGATTCTACTCCTTGAACAACTAATTAGTTCTGGCTTGGTTCTAATTTTCTAATTTTAGTCATTTCGAGCTAATATTAGCTCCCGATCGACTCACAGCTACGCAGCTGCCTGAATGGTCTTATAAAATCATGAGCTGATGTGTTGTTATTTACTGCGTGACGGATGCAAAATGCTTCCAGCAGCTTCCATGGCTGTGTGTGGGACAAAGCAGGCCTGAGACCCTTCCTGGTGCGCTCTTTGCCCTCCCAGCCAAGGCTGGCACTGTGCTGCCCACGGATGAGCACAGCACTGGGGAGAAAAGCCCCCCACCACAGCTTGTGTGTCCTGGGGAGGGAGGGAAAGGAGCATTTTTATTCCTCTTCCAAGTTCGGAAAAGGAGTTAATACAAAGTTTCCTGACTTACCCAAGGGTCAAAACATTAGGAAAAAAAAATTCCTTTTCCAAAGCTCCTAGCCCTCTGGTTTCACTTTAGGATACTTGGTGAGTGTTGTAAGTCATTTTTTTAATGTCTCCCCCAATGCTCGTTATTGAAATAAATCAAGAAGCGGATGTGGCTGCAAAGCTGGGGATGCTCTGGGGCCCCGTGTTCTGCCTTTGGCAGGCCATTCCAGGGGCAGGCTCAGCTGGCTGATGTTCCCAGGGAATTGCTTCCTTCTAGACGTAAATCCAGGGCTGATTTCTACGTAACTGATCCCAGCTATCTCCCCAACCACTTGGGCAAGTGCGTAAACAAAAATGAAAGCTCCAGCACACACATCCCCAGTGCCTACCTGGATAGAAAATGGAAATGCTCTGAGTTTCCTTTTCCTTTTTTCAGGCTGGCAAACCATCCTGAGCCACCTCGGGAAAGGCCACAAATAACCACTTGAAAAGTAATTTCATTTCACGAACCTGCCTCTGCAGTGATCAAAGGGAAATGCTCTTTCCATCTCTGTGTGCATGGCAGACCATGGCCTCTCATTAATATTTAGTATTTATTTGAAGGAAATTGATTCTTTTTGTCTGCCAACCAGGAAAGCTGGCTCTGGAACATGCTACATTTTAATTGCTCAGTCCCAGCTCTGAATTAGAGGTTTTATGCCGTTTCATGTGATTTCACTGCTATATCTGGCTCGCTCCAGAGATGGGCAGTGAAACCAGATAACCCAAAGGCTCGGGACAAAGGGACATTTTGCATCTCATTTTGCAAACCAGTCATTTTATGTCCTCACATTGCCCCATTGCCATGGCACTTGAAGAAACCTGGGCAAGAGCTAGTGAATTTAGCCTGGCTGGGATGGATTAGCAGCTCCCTTCATTCCAAGGGAAACTGAGGCACTGGAGGGTTGAAGTGAGTGGCTGCTTCCCAGCTCCCCAGGGTAGAGGGGCTGTGTTCACATTCTGCAGAATTCTGGGTCTACCTGGGGAAATGGTCTGCATGCTTCTCAGGATGCTCCTACCCTGGCCAGTGTTGGCATAAAAATATTCAGTGCCCAAGTCTGGGGTTGGAGAAAAGGTGCCAGTGACTAGGATGTGGTCCCTTCATCTCACGGTATTTGCCAGCATGAAGGGGTTTTGCCCCATCCCATGGGCTCTAGGAAGCAGCCTGCTGAGGGATCCAAAAGTCAGAAATTCCATGAAAAGCCCAGAGGAAGAACAATCATCTACCTCCCCGAGGCACATCTGCACCCCATTTCTAAGAGGATGCACATACATAGGGTGAGCTCTGGATTCCTGGATGATCCATCACTAACTCAATCAAAACCTCCAGACTAAACCAACCTGAGCAAATTTTTTTCTCATAGAATCACAGAATGGTTCCTAACCCCTAGTCTAGGTTGCTCCAAGCTCTGTCCAACCTGGCCTTGGACACTTCCAGGCATGGGGAGTCTGCAATCTCTCTGATCAACCTGTTCCAGTGCCTCACCAATCTTATAGTATTTCTTCCTTAAAGAAGAAATTTTCTCCTTCAGTCTGGCCTCTCCTTGGCCAGTTGTGGGGGATAGATCCTTCCACAGGTGGACCCAGGAAAAGGGGCAGGAGAATCCCTGACTCTGGGCTTAGGTGGCTCCATGGGAGCATCTCCCACTGGTGAAAATGTGTCCCAGATGGCTCATAACCTGCTGAAAGGGCAGGAGACCTGACATTACCCTTATTTCACCTATGAGAACCAGAGGCATCAACCCGTCCTGTTATGAAAAGTCTGTTTTTCCTTTCTGATTCCCTGTAATCCCTCATTAAAGCACAGCGACGTTCTCTGCTCTCTGTCACAGCTTGCATGCAGAAAACAACCCTGCTCACAGCTACTACATTTATCTAAAGACCTGGAGGAAATGGATAGATCTGAGCTCTCAGAGCCTGGCCGTGGTGCTCCCAGGAGCGGGCAGGGAAACAGAGCTGGCAGGAATGGAAATGCAAGCACTGGGGCTGGCTGACCTTTGCCAGATGCCAGAGGAGCCGGCCTTTCTGGCTGTCCCAAGTGACCGTGGGGGAAATGAGTGTGGCCTGACCTCATCCCTCCCAACAGAGTGCAGTAGAGCCCAGTTGCAGCCAGCAGTTCCCAGTGCAGACAGTCCATCGCCAAAGTGATGCAGGAAATGGCACTGCTTGAACATCACTGCCAGGCTAAAAGCTCCAGCCTGGGCTCCTGTGGCCACTCCAGGCCGATGTCTGAGTGCTTGTATTCTCCCAGGTATGAAGAATTCTGCACTGCCGTGAGGCTGCAAACCCTAGAAGAGACAGGAGGGGAAACCGCAGGGCTGGCGCTGGGAGGATCGTGCACCCCAGCCTCAAGGCGGGTGTGTGGGCTGCTCCTGCAGCTCGCTGGCATGGCACGGAGTCCCTGGCACAGGAAAAACACTGGCCAAGGCTGGCATGTGCCCATGTCATCTGAAGCATCGGCACATCCTGGCACCAGGCACCAGCACGGGCTTTCCGAAGGCATGTGCAGAAAACGCCCTGGGGACTGGCGTGCCACTGGCAGCAGGAACATGATTAGCGGGAGCTCTGGGCAGCGAAGGCAGGAGAAAAAGAACAGAACAAACCACGGTTTTAATTTGTACAAGCTGGTAATTATAGTTGCTATCTGTCTGAAATCTCTATTGAGTTTATTTAAATATGTTCTCCGTGAAGGCCATTCAGACAGGAATTATCAAGGTGTTGCAGCAGAGGAGATAATGCCATGCAGTTTTCAACAGATCAAGGGCTGATTAGGAGGAATTAATTAGCTGCTTAAACAGTCCTTGACTCGCTGCAGCAATTAGCCGTCACCTCCCCGCAGTCACGTTCCCGGCGCAGCAGTGCCGCCGATAAGAGGCACCAAACTCTTCCCTGCGCTGCCCATGAGCACCAGGCCATCCCCCGGGTGGGCACATGGCCCTGGAAAGGGGCTCTAAACCCACAAGGGCCTGAAACACACCCTGTGGGCCGAGCCTGGAGGACAGGCAGTGGTGTGCTGGGCTGGGGTGACTCCCTTGCATCCACGGGTCGGTGACTCCCAACACATGGCAGACGACGGCATCTTCCTTCCTCAGGCCTTTGGCAGGCCAGTCCCTCATGCATCCCCCAGCCACCACCTCCTGTGTGCTATGAACCACGAGTTCTCAGCTGTACTCCCCCACTGGGGCCAGCAGATCATCCATTAGGCTCCATTCCACGTGCCATCGCCTGCTGTCCCTTTGGCAGGGTGGGAACATCACCTCTGCCCCTGTGAGCTGTTCCTCAACCCCCCCAAAATTCTCATCCCACCCATCCCTCCATCCTGTCCCAGCTCTTCCTGGAGTCCCTCACTGCTCACCCACACCCTTCCCGGCACAGCCCGTGGTGCAGGACCCATCCACAGGGAACAGGTGAGGTGGGCACAGGCTCCGGGCCTGGCTGGGAGCAGGTGCCACAGGGCAAGCACTAAAACACAGAAAGCTGACACTGCAGAGCTGCAGGCTGAGCAGTCCTGAGCGGGATGCCTTCCAGGGGGAGAAGCTGGCACTTGGGGCAACTGTGAGACCACCATGGGACTATGAGTCCCTCTTGCCAGCACGGCGCCCTGAGGGAGGTGGTCACAGGCTGCCAAGATCCTGCCAACACCCCAATGGGCTACACATTGTTTAGCTGCTTCCTGCCTGCACTAGGAAAACTGCAGCAGCTCTGGATGACCTGACCCAGGGAGTGAGTTATTTCTCTGAAGGTTTCTCAACTAACAGGCTCTCCATTACAGAGAGCCATGAGATGGTAATGTAGCCCGAAAGCTTTTTAGCAAGTGATTAAAGCTCTGCGAAGTTCCCCCACCAAGTACTGGAGCAGCAGTTTCCAGTTTATGCAATTAAAACACTGAAGCAATATGAGAAGAGACAGGCACCGTCTTAACTCAGCTTCATGTGAGCCGGGAGGCAACGCAGGTCAGAGCCTGTGCCCACGCAGCTTGTAAAGGCTTTTTCATGGTAATGCCCCAAGAAAAGATGCACCCAGGGATGGTTTGGTGATGAGCAACGGGCGCTGGGGACAATAGGTGACAGCCCATCCCCATACACAGGGAGCCAAAGCAGGGCAGGGACTCCCAACAGAGCCTGGAGGCTCTGGGCACCCTGGTTTGGGGACAGAGACCTGACAGGTGTCCCAAGAAATGGGGATGGGCCGGCTCAGCCATAAAAGGTGTCCTCAAGAAGCTATACCAGCTAGTTTTTCCATTTTCCCATTTCCCCACTGGTGCATGGCAATAACAGCTGCCGAGGAGCACGGCGTAGCTCATCCATGTCTGCCAAGGGCTTTCAGTTTGGAAAGGAAGGCGTCGATTTGACGCAAGGAAGATTTTTCCATTGCCTTTCAGAGGCTTTGGATGGGGGGGTTTGTTGTTTACTCCAGCCAAAAGAAACAGGAGCAGGGTTTTGGAGAGACGAGGCGGTTGTGTGGACTGGCTGTGCAAGGACACTGTGGTGTGGAACAGCCAGCTGGAACGCCGGCGCTGCACACCCAGGTGACAAAGAGGGAAAAACCACATGTTTGCAGGCTCTCACAGTGGAACTGGAGGTTTGGATTGCACAAAGTGCTTCGCAAAAAGGAGAAGATCCAAGGAGCTGAAGAAGAGAACTAGCTACAAGCAGAAAGCAGGGCAGGCTCCTCTCCAAAACCCAGGGACTGGCTGTGGAGCTGCAGTGCTGAGGCAAAGCAGTGTGACAAACTCTCATTGCCTGTAAAGCCCATCACGCAAACCAGCACGTTAAGAGGATGAAACACAAGCTGAAGTGCCTCTTCCACTGACTCTTTCCCAATGAATGCTGCCCCTGAGGGGGTCAACAGGGTCCAGTCTGAGCACTTTGACACAGGGAGAAGAGTAAAGTGACTCCACTTCTTGAGAAGTGGAGAGATATTAAAGCTTGCCTCCACTAGGTATGAGTTTAGCCTAAAAGATAAACCCCCCTGCATCCATCTGCACTGAAAGTAATTGGACTGAAATGGCACAGGTCACCTCAGCTAACAGCCTTGAGTTGGGGAAACAAAACAACCCAGCAGGTAAACAGATAAGGGCTTCATAAGGACTGGGTACGCTTTACCTCAAAGTTATCCCTTGAGATTACCTCCATACGAGCCTTTACCTTGAATTCACTCCTGATAAACAGCCAGATAAAAAATTTCATCTCTCTAATAGTGTTTATGTGATTTGCCAAAGTAGGTTCTCATTAGCTGGCTGCAATGAAAACAAGCCCCTGCTCAGTGTACGCCAAGGCAGCCCGGGTCCACCGATGTTCCAGGAGCTACATCCTCTCCCCTTCAATAAAAACAAAACCGACATGGAATATGGGCTGTATTTGCCAGCAATTTCCAACACAAAATCTGAACACTTTCTCCTCAAAGCAAAGAGCACATGATTTATGTCCAAAGAGCTGGAAGCTGAAGGCAGGTGATTTCAATAACGCAGACTGAACTGTGTTAATTAATTTTGAGAGGAGGCATGGGGAGCCCTTATGAGCAGCTCCCCGGGAGTGAAGGGGAAGGGCGATGTGCTCCAGCCATAGGGAATCAGACTCAAATCAACTCTCCAGCCAACAAATTCCATGGAAAAAGTATTTGTGAAATAATGATTTCTCCAGAGCACAGCACGGGATGGGGAAGGCTCTTTCCAGTCCCAGCCTGCGATGTGGTGGGGATGGCCAAGCAGTGGGAGGGACATGGGCTGCATGAGGGAATGGGGAACAGCCAGGACACACCCAGCTCCTCTAAACCATGAATACAAGCAAATAAAATAATCTCCTGAGATTAGGTAAAGGCAGAGACTGCCTTTACACAAGTATTTGGGGTTCTGCTGCAGCCCAGAGGGAATGTAAGTGCTGCCAGATGAGCAGCTCATGAGCAGGATGGTGAAGCATTTTGCCAGATTCCATCTTCCATGCCCAGATGACTTGGCCCACACTCAGCTTCCCATTGCACACAGTTCCCATCCAGAAAACCACAAACCCCATATTTTCATACATTTTTCTGAAGCTTGGAGCATTTTCCCTGGGTGAAAAAGATCTGATTGTGCTCAGGCAGTCTGTGGCATCCACCTTCCCACACCAACCAGAAGCAAAGGTGTGTGCTGGTCTCCTGAGTGACTGAGAACATTCAGCCATCTCACATCCTGTATTTGCCTTTTTTTTTTTCTTGTTGCTCATACTCAAGCAACCCTAAAAAAAAAAAAGCAGTGCTGGGGAAGTGTCTGAAGTGTTGTACACAGCTGCTTCACCAAAACAGGCCGTCTACCCAACAGACTCATTTCCAAACAAAGCGATCTGACAACAGCACTGACGATGTTTGAACTGGCATCGATTTAGGAAGACAAGCTCTTTGCTGCACCACACTGTCAGCAAGCGCTCGGAACAAATGCCACATTACAAGACAAACGTCTCTCCTTTTTTAAAGTCTTCCCTTTTACTTTCACGCCTCTGTTCCGTTGTGTTATTTCCAAATTGGGCTCCGGATCCCGTTGGATCCCAATGCTCAGGTCAAGTCCCTCTGAGTTGAACTTCAATGGCTTGGGTTTTGTTTTAAATGTGGAGATAAAGCTTTATCCGTATCACAAGGCATCTATTCTGCTCTTCAAACCTTTCCAACGTTGCTGCAAACCCCTAGTTCAAATTGCTATTGCCATTGCAAATAAGGTCAGCCTGATTAGAAACCATTTATTCCAGCTGGAATGAAAATGGTCACTCTTCAGCAAGTGCATCCTATGTAAGAAATACCCTGTACCTGAACTGAGAAAAGCCTTCACATGCTCCAGGTAAAAGGAGATTGAGGTCATCTAATGACTCTGACATGTCTTGCAGCCTCTGATTCATTGCAAAGAGGCTGTATAAAGCTGTAGCAGAGGTGTGAGGTAAATCAGGTGCTTTCTTCTCCCCTGTATGACCTGTATTTAGTTGCAGATATGCATTTGGGTACCGGCGTGAGCACTCGGCTCTGCCACCGTGACCCCAGCCAGCTGGACCTGCAGATGTGCCACTGCCTGCAACTGAAATCTGGGGCTGAATGCTGCAATGTTTCAATTTGGGAAATTATTCAAGGACCGGTGGCCCATGGGAATGGAAATACTTTGGCTCTGTTGTCTTAAAGATTAAATCAGAAGCTCCAATTCACCCAGAGTATGAGTAAGAAGGAGCTGGCAGGAGAGAAAGGGCTGGAGAAAGGCCAGGGGGGTGACAGCGAGCAGCAGCCTCTCAAAATACAAACCCAACAGCAACCAACCACCCGGCCCCACACAGAGGAAGATAAAGCAGCCAAGCCATCCCAGCACTGCCTGGATCTCGTGTTTGATGTGAGGGTTTTCAGGCCTGGGCATCATCTTTGCAGTTTCCTTTTGTTAATAGGTTTGCTTGGATTCCAGCTCAGCCCAGCTCATTAGCCACACCGCCGCATCCCACACTAATTCTGCATCACTTCGACTGCTACAGATAAATAATAAAATTGCCTCCACGCAGGGGTTGTTTTCTTCCTCTCTCTCCCCCTAATGCAGGTCTGGGAGCATCTCATGTATCCGTTAATGAAGTCCATTATATCCAGAGTTTCTCAGCAAGTAAAAATTACAATCATTAGCCAGTGACTGATGAGAGACAGAAACACCATTTCTGCCCAGCCTGGCAATAACGGCACAGCAAGTACATGTCCCACGTCCCGGCGAGTCGAGTCTTGCTCTCCCATAACATGGTACCCAATGTACTTCATTAGCATCTCTCTTTTTAAGAGAGCAAGACAGCGTCCTGCGGCAGGTCACAATTACACGCAGCAATTAATTCAGGGAGAAACAATAATGGATGTCGCAGAGGCATATTTTGCAGCGAGGTTGTAAAAAGATGAAGCAGAATAGGATCAGGAACATTTTAAAGCCCTGTCTGAAATAGAAAACAAGTGGAGGCACAAATAACAGCACAGCATGGCTGGTTTCCTTGTACACCACTCCGTAAATTTTGTTTTAAATAGTAAAGAAACACAACAATTACTCTTTTGGTCACAATACCCCAGTGACTAGGACCAGCAAGCTCAGACCAGGACTTCTTGTGCCATTTGCAAACAACACACAAAGCTCAGCTTCTCCCAGAGCTGCAGCCACTCTCTTGCTGCCCTTTTGTGAAATTAGGGTTTAATTCTCTGGAATAAGGCTGCTAATAAGGACTCCCAACACACCCATCCTCTGGACAGAGTGTACCCGCTCATCGTTCCCCCAGGAGCCGTGACGGGAGGGGGACAGGGAAGCGGGGGGAGAAAAAAATAAATACGCCTCACAGAGCACAAAATGCAAGAGAAATCTAATACCCCTTCACAGGGGAGTGAGAGTTCGTCGGAAAAGAGGTACTGGCTGCACCGGCCGCCTTGGCGAGCACCGATTTCGGCTGGAGGGCCTCCCGTCCTCTCCCTGCTCGACATATCACGTTCCACCCTCCATGTTAAGCCTGCCCTGGGAACATTTCCCACGGCACCGAGGACACGCATGTTTGCGATGCTGCTGTCGTCTCGGTGGCCGACAATAGAGAGGGACAATGTGATCTTTATGTAACGTGGCAGCCGCGCTCTGTTCCCCTCTGCTCAGGCATGAGATGTTCAACCCGTGAGGCACAACAAGTGACAACAACCTGAAGGGTTAAACACAACCACCGAACCCCTCGGTGTTACCACGGGGCTTCCTCCGGGTGTGGGTGGCTATAACCACGTGCCCCCCAGCATTTGTTCAATGCAAGAAGCATAACCCAAACGCTGAATGCACAGTCATCCTCAGACCCGGTGATCTACATCCCAGTGGAGCTCCTTCCCACTCCTGTAGCCTCAAAGCCCAAAGCTGGGATGCAGACACAAGCCCTGCAGCCAGTGTTCAAACCCCCTCACAGTTCTTTGCTCCACAAACTTCTTCTAGAGTCCTGCACAGAGGTGGATGAGGGAGGCTGAGCAGGTCTTTCCAGCCATGGATCCCTTCACATCCACACCAGGTACCAAAGCTTAATGGACACAGGAAGTGATGCTCCTCAGTCGGGCAATGCACTCGCTTTGGCTTCTGAGTACATCCATCCCTGGAAAAGGATTGTACAATAAAAGCTCAAAATGAAACGGATTTGCTGCTGCTCTCCAGCCTTAGGAATGAAATGAGTAAGTCTGCAGTCATTACAACAATGTCCTGGTAAAAATAAACAGGAAAAGGCACTTAGTAGGAATGCTTCATAGTTAAAAATACTGTATCTCGTCTGAGGTCATTCTGGTTTTTTTATAGGAACAGGCACGTGTGCCTCAAGGTGACATGATTTAATACTACTTCAGTCCTGCTAATGGGTGTAACACTGCAGTCACAGGCAGGTGGAAAGGTTCTTTCCCCCAGTTCAAAATCCTCCCTGGGATTTTGCAGATCGAGCACCTGCCGTTGGGCTGACAGCTCTGAGAGAAGAGGCAGGAATTGGAACGCCTGACTACCTGGGGGGATTCGAGGTCTGTCTTCTCTTCACCCAACAAGACTGATGAGGAGGATGCTCTACTTTTTCTGTCTAGAAGAGGCATTTCTATAGCAAAGAGGAAGCTCAAGCCAGAGGTGGTCACGTTGAGCACCAGGCAGGAGTAGAGATGATGCTGGACAAAGGGCCGGAGGTGAGAAAAATGGGCAGGAAGAGTACTGTAAAGGATCATAAAAGCTGCATGTACACCTTCCTTCCCTGAAAATGTCTTTTGTGCTTTTATGGCAAGGAGCTGCTACAATTACAGCTTCTTTTATAAGCGAAGCAGAAACCAGATAACGAGCAAACCTCCCACTGCACAAAGGAGGTGACGAAGGCGTTGTGGGAGCCCAGGCTTCCCCACAACAGCCAAAAGCATAGAAAATTGCTAAAACCCATCTCCATTTCACCCTCTTCAGGAGTGTGAGCTGTTCATGGCCTTTTTCTTCTCCAAAGCACACCAAAAATTAATGTGCCTACACTGCCGACAAGTGAAAGCCCTTCAGCCAGACAAAGCAGCAGCTCACACATCCCGACCGGCAGAACAAGCCCACAGACACATCACCCCAGGTCTGGGGGAGTAAAGAGAGAGAACAAAAAAAGGTTCTGCCAGGAAAAAAAAAAGTCAAAAAACATATTGTCCAATCCAGGTGAGTAGTGGATTCACGATCACCATGTGGTTCACAAACATGAACCACCAGCCTGCTCTGAGCTGGATCCATGAAACCCCAACGCCTCCCCCCCCACCAAGAGTCTCCAAACACGCAGGAGATGCAACTGCACCGTGACGGGAGTGCGGCAGCGGGGCTGACGGAAATAACCTCCCAAGAACACCCAGCAGACTGCCTGTGTCTGCATTTCTTTGTCAAAACAGCCTATTTTGGGAGATCCCACCCTTCTGGGAACTAGGCAGGGTTCTGCTAAACGGTCTGTGCCACGACACAGCCGGAGAACACCCAGCTCACGTCTGTGCTGGTGGCAGGCACTCCATACAGGAAGCCCCTGTTCAGCCCCTGGATCTCTGATGTCCCAGAGATGACACTGGATTTCTCCCCTCAGGGCTCCAGCAGCTCCCAGTCCCCAGACTACACACAAATGCTGCCAAAGCCCAGCACTGTCTTCCAGGCTTCCCAGACTGGGCAGATTGTATCACTGCCTTTTCTGCCTCCAGATGCACGTTTTGCCCAGTCCCGTGGGATGCAGGTGGTCATGGCCTCGCCATTTCATAGAATAACGTCTCTGATCAGCAGCTCATCAGCAGGTGAAAAGGTTTAGCAGCAGCATGGCAGGAAAGGGATGGAGTGGGATAGAGAAGAAAGGGCCTCTCCCAACTTCCAGGATCTACAGATAATCCTCTGATGCATATGGAAACAAGACTCTTGGCTTAAATAGAATTTTTTTCATCTTTTGTATGTGTGCTGAGTTACTCCAGCAGGGCTGCCAGCAGGCTGCCGTTTATTTTTAAAACACTAAACAAGAGAAGTCCAATATATACAACAAAGGCCCTGGGTTTTCAGAGGAGCACACTGCAGATGCTAAAAAAAGAAGGTTTCTTTTCAGGTCAGCTGAGAGGTGAGAGACTGGTTCTGACCTTGGTTTTGAGAAATGCTGAGCAGGCACGTCACACACCAGCTGGATCCTGAATTCATGCTCGGAATAGGCATGGAAATGGCTGAGCTGCCCAAGCACAGCTTGCCTTGGCAGGTACCTGTGCATGGTGGGTGGGCAGCTGCTGGAACGACTGCCACCACCTCGCCTGGAGCCCCGAGGGCTGAGACCATGCCTGGCTCAGCTCACAGATGAAGGATTTCAGCTCATAGCTGCCTGGCCAGGCTGGGCTCCACGACTTCCCCCACCTCAGGCAGCTCAGATTGCAAGAACATTATAAAAATATACTGCACAACTACTTCAAGAGGATTTAGATGAAAACACCACCACCTCCAGCTGGGAGGCTGCGGGAAGCAGCGTTGGGATGAAGGATGTGGCTCTCCCTCAAGGTGCCAGCGCTCCTAATTGTGCCACTCCAGCTGGCACACATGGTGTGACCCAGTTTTGGTACTTGTTATGAGGCTCACAGCGGTGCCGACATGCTGGAAAAGCTAAATTTAGGAGACAAACAGGGCTGGTGGTGTTACACACCCAGCCAGGACTCACTGTTACGAGACAGCTGGAGAATCAATGCCATCCGCTCACCACAAGTGTTACAGCATCACTGAGAAGCCCTCACTGCCCGAGTGAAAGCGTTACCAAGTCACTTGGAATAAAATTGCCACTAAATGCTGCTTGGGAGAGGGGGGGTGAAAAAAGAAAAGGGCAAATCCTCACTCTTTTTCAGGCATTGCAGGAAATGAAAATGGCTATTGCTGCCTGGTAGAGAGTCCAATTATGAATAATGTGTGTTCTCTCCCTGCACAAAGGATGAAAGGCATCAGAGCTGGTGGTGACATTTTAAGACTGGAGATGTAAGAGCGAATCTGAGCCTTGTTGCAAGCCCAGCTTTACCCCAATAAAGAAACACTTTCTGCAGTCAATTGCCTGGCAGCGTAGCTTGAAGCCCCGCTATTGATCCAGCATCTGTTATAAGCAGATAATCATCGCTGCTGTGTCGTGGCTCCTATGATGGGGTCTAAAAGCACTTTCCAGAAGCTGGTTGAGGGCTGGTTTCTGCTCTCCCCCCTGGCTGCAGGCAGGCAGAGGTTTGCGGGGGAGCCCACAAAAATCTCACAGGCTTACAGAATTTGAATGCCAGGGAAAAAAAAAAAAAAGAACATTAAATCACCCCAACTCATTCATCTCCCAACACTGTAAACTTCAGCTAACTGAGGTTTACTCCCTGCTGCCATCTTAGCCCTCACACAGCTATTTCATACCCTTCAATTTCCTTTCCCCAGCGAGGTGCTGACACACCACCATCGAGCTACCACTCAATCCTTCCCTTCTGTAAGACAGGCAGTGAGAGCTGCTGAAATCTCCCGGCATCAGGGGTTTTTTTCTCCTCTCCTCAAAAGCTTTCGCAGAGCCTGGCTCACTGAGGTCAGAATCCCTGCAACTTCCGAGCTTCCAGCTGCTTCCCAGCAGCGTGGGGAGGTCTGGGGCCAGGCACCTTCCTCCGAGTTTAGCAAGAAGTGGTCAGAGGTAGGTGAAATCAGGCTGCCAGTGTCTGCAATCTCCCCACCCCCGCCAGAGCAAGCACTTCTTACCCACTTGGCAGATTCCTCCAATCTCCAAAGAAGGAGAAAAGGATGGGAAATTAAAAATAAATGAACCAAGAGATACACATCCATCAGGAGCCAGGCTTTGTCAGCCTAGGTCCCTGTGCAACTACTTCTTTAATCAAAACCTCATGCAGCTTAAACGCTTGACAGAAGTCTAGAACAGAGATCTTGCTACCCTGAAACAGGAAAAGCTGCAACCTTGAAGAAGAAAGTCGCCGTCTGACGGGGTCTATTTTCTTTAAAATCATGCTAAATTACGCCAAGCCTGTTCCCAACTGTGACATTTGAGGTTTTACCCTGCAGATCCCTGTGAGACACACGGGTGTCTCGAGGGGGTGACCGGAGGTGACGGGAGGAGCGAGCTCCGGGGCGGCAGCTGAAGATGAGCCATTTCTAAATCTGTCCATGACGCCAGACCTAAATTTTTAAGAGGCTCAAATCAAGAAAAGATTGCTGATGGATGCACTGCCCACTTGAAAGTCACTTGCGTGGTGATGGACGTCAGACCAGTGGCCTCATGGCTATGCCTGGGTGCTACTGAGAGTGACAGAAACCTTCCAGCTTTCTAGAAAGTCCCTGTGTGCCAAGGCTTAGCCAGCTCTTTCAAGCCTCCTGCATGCAGGTTATCTGCCTCTCCTGACTTGAAAATATTTGTCCCTGAGGAGTTGTTGTTTAATACCTTCCTCGGTTACCAAGGGATGGGAAGTTTCTCCCATCGTTCTTTGGCTTTCCAAACACAGATGGGATTTATTGAAGTTCCTGCTGCTCCGGCCTCATTAACGTTTTATGGCACTGCTCCAGAGATGTGCCTGCTCCTTGTCGGGTGCCCCTCTACAGCCCCACAGCTGCTCAGGTGTCCCCAGCTGCATTGAACATCCTTGGCAGCTTTACCTGATTTCATTCCCAGAACAGCTCTGCTGCTGCCTTTTGGGACCTCACCCGCATTCCTGCCTCATGCAGGACCATGGCTCCCAGCAGCTCTTTTCATAACAGCCACGGCAGGGAGGAGAGCAGAGACAGCATGAGGAGAAGGAAGGAAAAAAGGGAAAAAAATCAGAGAATAGTGCAGGAACACATCTGAGCTGTGCCATGGCAAATATAGCCTTGGGGCTGCCCAGGGAACGATGGGATTTTAACACACATGGAAGCAGAAGACAGGGTGCAAGCCCTGAGTTTGGTGAGGAAATGCAGTGGGGAGCCCTGGGGAGACATCCATGGTAGCCTCCTGCATGCGCTTGCAGGGAGGAGGGTGGGAAATGTGAGTCCTGAGGCCTTTTTGGAAGAGCTTCTCTCCCCCGTGGAGAACAGGAGGAGCATCAGCACAGCCCAGCTGGAGTTTGCAGACTGCCCCACTTAGGCTCCGGTCCTCGAAATCGCTCTCTGCACCAAAGTACATCCATCAACCTGACGAGCATCAGGTTTTTCTCTGGAGCCACGCTCCTCCACAGCCTCCAGAGCTCGTGCTTCATCCACAAACTCTGCAGGTTTTGTCCCAGAGAAACATGTCTGGTGCTTACCAGGTCACCTTGCTATGCCCAAGGCCTTGAGATTCCACCTCTCCATGATCAAAGCACCGCACGGAGCCGGGATTCCCCCACCACATATTTATTCAGAGGCACTGCACAGTAAGGACAACACGGCGCCAAACTTTGGAAGAGGCAGACCTGGCTGGAGTTCAGCAGAAAATGAATTAAGACACTGAACTAAATCAATTCATCCCCACCCAATTTCGATCTAAATTAGGAATTTCATGCACAGGAGGGATTTTTGACCACAGTCCCACAGTAGTTATTGAGCAGAGAGAGCAGAGAGTGCTTGGCACTGTGCAGAAATCGTGTCTTTGCACTAAAGCTCTTGGAAACCCAAAGTAATTCAGATGCAGAAGAGATCTCAGCTGTTGGGAAGGAACTCAAATAGCCAAGGACAGAGGGAGCCTGTGCAGGGATGTAGGGAAATAAAGAGCTGCTGGCTGAATGCAGGCAGGGGACACTGATCACATGGAAAAAAGGATGAGGAAGAGGTAAAGGAAGCAGGTCAGGGAAAATCAGAGATGGTTGAGGCCACTCTTGCTGAAATCCAACCAACAGCATGGGCTTGTTTAGGGCTGCAGGACCCATGTTCCCCCTGCAAGAGCCTTCTAGAAGCGCCTGATGTGAGTGGTGCACCAGGACTGAAAACACCAGGGAGATGCCCAGGGGCTTGGGCAGAGCACAGCTGGATGGGGGCACACGGACTGTGACAGCCCCCCGGCCCCTTACAGCCCGGGAAACACGGAATGCCTCGCTCACCTTCCCAGAGCTCTCCACAACACCCAGTTCAAGCTGCTGCCTCAAACCCACCCCGAGATGCCTCCTGCTCCCAGGCACAGCCCTGCACGTCTGGCTTGGAGTGCCACCTGCTGCCAACGGCACCGCTCTCCACTCACTGGGAGGGGACAACAGCAACGCGGAGCAACGAACTTCCTGCTCTTACATCAGTTTTCCCTGTCCTTTAACAGCAGCCAAATTCCTGATCCAACAAGCAACGCTATTTCCCAAGCTGCAGGCATCCCGCGTGTCGCAGGCAGAGCAGCAGATGCTAATAAAGTACGTTTTTCTTTCCCTTTCCTGCAGTTTCTCGCTGGAGCAGTCTCTCCCCCCAGAGACCACATCCTGAATCTTCTCGTTCATTGATTCTTTATGCTAAATGATGACTCTGCAGTCGAAATAATGTGGCATATTCCAGCTCGCATTTCAGACACCATGAGACTTTTTAATAACGAGTTGCATGAAAAATTAGGGAGACTGCAACAAAGAGCTCTGACGGAGGATTCCAAAGTGACTCACAGCCAGGAGAGTCTTGCTTTGCCAAAGCCCAGCATGAGACAATCTCAAGAGCCCCCGCGCTCCGAGAGAGATGAGTCCTCCCCCTCTGGAAAAACAAGGCCTTTTTAAGGAGAATTCCCCAGGGAGAGACTCCCTGCAGGGAGATTTGGCGGGCAGATTTGGGAATCATGGCTGAGATGACATCCCGTTCCCGCGAGTGCTGGCAGGGGTGTTTCACCCCACACCTCAGCTGTGCTGCTCAGGGTGGTGCAGGGTGGGAGTCACCTCGTCCTGCAGCAAACTTGGGATTCTTGCTTGGCACAGTGGCTGTGCAATGCTCCAAACCAGGGCTGGCAATGATTCCTGCTGCTCTTGCAGGCAGGCAGCAAACCACAGCAGGAACAGGCAGTGGAGATTTGTCCAGCCCTGCTTCCCAAAGCACTGTGGCACCTACAGACAGAGTGAGCATCACCATGCACAGGTATCCTGCTCCCCTTAGGGCTGGCTCCCTGCCAACCCTGCAGCTCTTTGCCAGGCTTTGCAGCATGCTGGAGGAGGAATTTTTGTCAGGTTTACTTTTGGCTGAGTGTTTTTGCTTCCTGCCATCCACACAAACAGCTGCCAACATATTTCAAGGGGAAGCAGCAGGCAATGTAAGCAGTGCAGCCCACCTGCTGGGGGTTAATGCCATTTATCCTCAGTCCCAGTGGTGACCAGAGCCTGGCTGCTGGGTGGGAGGTGCAGCTGAAGGACGGGTTTTATTGCTCTGTTCCCTTTCCCAAGCTCAGCTCCTAATTCCGGCTGCATCCTGCGCTGGCTCCCACCTTCACCTCCTCTGTGACATCCCTCACAGCCCCAGGAGCTCGCTCAGCAGCACAGCTCCCTGCTCACACACTTCTAATGTCTAATTGCACACTGTTCCCCCTCACCCAGCCCAGCAGACTTCCCCAAAAGAGGTTTTTCCTCACGAAGTGCATCTCAAAGGAAGCTGGGAAAGGAAGGCTGAGAGTAAAGCAGCAGTTGGTGCACAGGCAGCTCTTACCACATTCCAGAAGAGTGGGTTGAAGGCAATGGAGAGCACAGCCACAATGAAGCCACTGTCAGTCACATCCACATAGCCAAAGAGCCGAGCCATGGCTGCCACATCCACCTGGGGAGGGAGAGATGGTTACTGGAGCACAGGTTCCCAGACCCTGGCCGTTACACCAGACCCATCAGCTGTCCCAAGAGTGGATGAATCTTTAAATGACCCCAAGCAGCATGTTGTTACAGCTTGAAAAGTGCTCTGTCAGGGTGCAAAGCCTAGAAGAAGGATGGGGGCTCCTCCAAGTCATCCCCCCAAGGGACATCAGGCTCTCGGGGAGCCCCACACTCGCAGCAGTGCCCAGAAGGACGAGGGCACTGCAATGACACTGCTGCTCTAAGTCTCACAGGGCAGTTGCCAACCCGAGTGTGTTTCAAGAAAGGGAGCACTGTCCACCCCACCTTGGTGTCCCTGGGGAGGGGGGACTGTCCCAGGGAGCCTGGTCTGCATGGAAACTCCAAGCAATGAACTCTGTCAGTCAAACTTGTCTTCCATAAAGCCAGAGCCATGCAACCCCCCACCCACAGCGAGGGGGGATGCATTTCCATTGTCAGAAGCTGCAAGAGAATTTCCTGTCTTAATGACAACAACAAAAAAATCTTTAAACCTGCTGTTTTCCTTTCATGAGATTTTTCCCAGGACGGCTCCCTGATACTGTCAGCATTTTTACGTGCAGTAAGCCACGCTGCTTCTCCCTCCTCACCCCCTCTCCCTGCACTGGTATTTGATGAAAAACAGCCAGCACCTTTTTTTTTTTTTCCCCCAAAAAACTTTGAAAACAAAAGACAAAATAGCCCTGCCCAAGCCCTTCCCTTGCTTGAAGCAAAATCAAAATAACATGAAGATGTGGAAGGGTTTTGCTTTCCCAACACAGCTGTGTTTGCAAGTCCTTTGGATGCCAGGGGACAGAAAGGCTCAAAAAGGCATCAGCTCCACCTCACCCGTCTGTGTGAGAAATTCCCACTGTCTCCTCAAAGGTTCTTGGAAAGAACCAGAGCCACAGTGTGATTCATAGAAAGGGGCTGGTAAACCCAGCACCTCTGGTAGCCCAGGGAAAAGGCCATGGGAAGAGCTGTGCTGGCCCAGGGCACATTGAATCGCTCCAAGTGCCTCCTGCCCAGCCATGAGCACCCGCCGTGCAAAGTGCAGGAGCAAAGGCCATACAGCCCCGGGGAAAGGGGGATCCTCATGGCGCTCTGCACCTGCCTTCAAACCATTCCCAGGCCCCTGGGCTCCTTGATCCAAGTCCTGGGGACATGGGTGCTGGCAAGGAAACAGGTGAACAGCCCCCCAGGGCCTGATCCTGACCCATCTCCCCGTATTCCCACCTTCCCCAGCCTCTCCTCCCCTCCCTTCGCCCCTAAGCAACCCTTCATCCCCAGATCCCATCCCTTCAAACTCTCAACCCACAACCTGAGCACCCAGACAGTTGCTGGCACCAGGGCCGAACTGTCTAATCCCTTTTCAATTGCAAACCCGTGGGACCAGGACAGCTTCTTTCCTCTCGTTTTGTACGGTGCTGAGCACACCGCTAGCACGGGCTGAACAAAAGCTTCTTGACCTACTAACTCCTGGCTGGCAACGTCGTTAGCATTGCACTCACCTTCTTTTCCGCTCCTCAACAACCAAACTCGTGGCTGCCAGCGGGAGGCAGATTGGCCTGTGCCTGGTGTGTGCTTTTCGGGATAAAAGGGGAGCCCTAATGGGATGAGCTGTCTCTTCGAGCTGCTGGGACAGCCACGTAACAGGCACAGAACATTCAACTTTGCCCCCTCCTTCCTGATAGGAATCAATGACCGTGGCAAGCGCTGCCCGCTTGTCCATGGCCCCAAAGTCAGGGAAGGGTAGGAGCGGGAGAGGCACCTGGGTGAGAAACACACGGGCACCCGGGTGAGAGGTGCATGGTACCCAAACACGAGCTATACGGGCATACAGGCGAGAGCTGCACAGGCAGCTGAGCAAGGGCTGCACAGGCACCCAAACGAGCCACAGGGGCACCTGGCTGAGACCTACACGAGTATCCAAACAAGAGCTTCACAGGCACCTGGGTGAGAGCAGCACAAGCACCCGGGTGAGACCTGCATGGGCACCCAAACAAAGGCTGAACGGGCAGCTGGCTGAGAGCTGCACGGGCACCTGGGTAAGGCACCAGCAATAGCCACGGACCTCCCGCTCAGCGCTGGTGCTGTCGCTGCCACTCGGCCGGAGCGTGGCTTGGGGGGCACCGGGCTGGGCAGGGCAGCAGGTGCACCTGGGGCACCGGGTACCGAGCGTCCCCGCTGCACCTGCGGGCACAACCCGGGGGGTTACNGTGCGAGAGCGCGTCCGGCGGCAGCGGGAGGGAGGGGAGCCCGCGGCGGGGAACGGGCGAGAACCGAGAGGCCACGGCTGCTGCGGGGCTGAGACAGGCACTGCCGTCCCCTGCCCATCCCCTGCCAAGCCCTCACTGTCCCCTGCTCGTCCCCCTGTTCACCGCTGCCCATCTCCTTATGACCCTTGTCTGCCCCCTGCCCGACCCCTGCCCGTTCCACTTTGCCCAGAGGAGCCGTGGCTGCCCCATCCCCGGAGTGTTCGGGACCAGGCTGGGCGGGGATCGGAGCAATCTGGTGTAGTGGAAGGTGTCCCTGCCCATGGCAGGAGGGTGGAATGAAGGTGATCCTTGAAAGTTCCTTCCAACCCAAACCATTCCATGATTCTGCGATTGCTGCCTGTCCCCTGCCCTGCCCCTGCTCAGCACCAGCGCCAGGAGCTGAGAAACAGTTCCAGTGTCTTCCTGGCACTGGAAGTGAGATGTCACTTGACCAATATTACTCATTCAAGGGCAATACAAGTAGCCACCAAGACTGTATTTTAAGGACAATTCATTGCGGCCTTCTCCCTTCAGCTCCCAACAACATTTTTGTTTTGCTGTTATTGTGACTACTCATTATATCTCTTCACTCTTCCCTAGGATGTTTCTGGTTGATGCACCTCTTGGGCTGCAGTCCTGGACCTGCGTGTGCCTGGGAAATCAAGTAATATCCCTGCAGACCTCTGAGGGTCTCAGCTTTTACAGGCCCTGCTTTGCAAGGAAATAAATTTCCTTCAAAAAGGAATTTGGTGTGAATGAGACTTAAGTGGCACTCCCAGAGGCCTCGTGGGAGTGGGGAAGGGACAGGATGTCCAAGCACTCCTTCCCTGACAGACACTGAAAGCCTGCATGAGTGACAGCTCCTGTGAAGCCTTCCCCAGGAAAAAGGCATCCTGGGAGGATACACTTCAGCAGACCCAGGGAAATCGCAGTTCAGCTCCACAGGAAACTGGCTTTCCTTGGTTCCACTGACCCAAATCCCTCATGGCACCAGCATATCCTCTCCTCCCCTGCCTGGACGGTCACTCAGGTTGCTCACACAGGGCCTGACGAGCACATTTATAGTATAAACTGGGCTGGTGTGGGGTGAGGCACACACAAAGGCACCGTGAGTGGGAGTAGCATTCCCCATGGATGATCTCCAGCTGCTTCCGGCTTCTTCTCCCTCATACTGGATAATTTTGCTGTGCCAAGTGTGTAATTATCGCCTCTGCCATCTCCCAGGCTGGGCCGTGGGAGCAGGTGGGAGGATGTTTGCTCTGTGAGTCCCACCAGCTGGATGCTGGGAGCAGCAGGAAGGGCGAGGGGAATGTGGAGAAAGGGATGATGGCTGTGGGGTGTGAGGTGGTAATGTCCCCTGCGGGAGGGAATTAGCGGGGAGAATCCTCCATAATGTCCTCCCGACTGCAAGGGAAGGATGTTCCAGTGATGCCAGCACTGCCAGCCAGGAAAGGACAAGGATGTCATGGTACAGTGGGAGGAGGAATGGGTCTGGCTGAGCTGTCATGGACACGTCTGTCTTGTCACCCCAGGGAGGGCACGTCCTATGATCAACTCAGCTGTGTTTAGGGCAGGGAATCACACTTGAGCGCCCACACCGTTCCCACTGCTAAATCCCCTACCCCAGGGAGGATTTTCTGTGTGAGAGGGAAAGCGGATGTTTGTGGCAGTGGGGCCCTTCTGCATCCCTACAGCTGCAAAGGAGACAAGGCTTTCTGCGAGGGGTGGATTTCCCTTTGTGTCCCTGTCCCTCCCCTTCTCCTTGTGGCATGCCTTTTATCCAGGTCTCTGTTTCTAAGCATAAGCAGGAAGAGAGGATCACCTTCAGCTGTCCCAAGTCTCTTCTCAGCTTGAATGCTTCAGTGCCCTCTGAAATCCCACCACAGTCCCAAGAGGTCACTGATGAATATGGAGTTGTGTAAGTCTGGTGAAGGATGTTTTCTGTGTTAGCAGGACACGGCGGCTCAGCAAGATGCAGTTTGCTCAGGAACATTTCAAACACAACCCAGGGAATTCTCAACATGTGGAAATCCAGGGCAGGGAGTGTTGTTTGGGTGGATTTCCCGTAGAGTTGGGAAATTTGTTGGGAAACTGCAGTCAGGTAACCTCAGCACAGAGGGATATCTCTCCTTATGAGCCCAGCAAAAAGTTTCCAGCCCAAAGAATTGGTTTCCTTGTTAGGGAAAAAAAAAAGAAAATAGAGGACATAAAGGACCCACAGCTTCTGGTTTCTACAGATGACTCTTGCTGCCATCCTCTGAAAAAGGACATGGTGATGAACTCCTGTTTGCCTGTGGCTCCTATAGATGCCCTCTCAGCCATCACTCCAGCCAGTTAAGCCAGGCTTTATGGTTGTTCCCAGCAAGCCTGGTCATCACCAGGAAGGGCTGCTTTTTGCTGGCAGTCTTTGGTTTCTTGTATCTAAGCTTGCAAATCACCAGGTCCCACCTCGGCTTCATCCCTTGCTGATAGAGGACCTGTGCTCCCAGTCCTTTATGTCTCCTGGCCGTATGTCATGGTCCTCATGTTCAAACCTGCCCTGAAATAAAGCTCATCCCCCGTGGATTTAATCCTTGCAAACCTGCAAGGACTTGGGCTGATGGCTCATGGAGATCAAGGACATAGCATCAAAACACAAGGTGAAGGACAACAAATAATGCTGGAGCACAGGGCTGAAACCTGGGGGAGAAGCAACAAAACTGTAGCTACTCTTGTGTCCTCCATCAGATAACACACTGTCACCAGCACTGTGATTCTGCAATCCAAACCTGCAACCCTAGTGGAAATCCTCTAGTGTTTGTGCTGGAGGTTAGCTCTATTTATTTTCTGATGAATGATTTACTCGAGTAATTGGCACACAGCTCCTCTATTACAGATCATAAAGAATTAATCACGAGATTTTCAATGCTCCCCTATCAATTTTATTAGGCTTGATTGAACGCAGTGGATTGGGAGCATATGGTATCTGAGGCAGACTCTGCTCCCAGTTACACCCTGGTTGTGCTGAGGACTTGCTCAGTTGCTGATCCCTGTAAATCCAGAGAGGCATCTGCTCCTTCTTGCCATGCCCTCACTGTTCCTTGAGTTCCCTTAAATACCCAAGGATGCAGAGAACAACCAACACCACCTTCATGTACCTAAATTCTCCCAAAGCCTGAGATGCTCCCAAGCTGGAAGCCAAGCTGGAAAGAGGATGCTTTGCTTCCAGCTCGTCCATGTTATCAGCATGAGCCAGAAACCAGAGCCAAATGCCTGGGAGCTCAGGATCTGCCCCTGTGAAGGGGACATGTCACAGCGTGGGAAGCTTGTCACTGGTGAAAGCTGAGGATGATTGTGTTGGTGTTGGGGCATCCTGCCTGCCAGAATTGCCCACGGGAGATGCTTTCTTGGAAGGACTGGCAAAAAGAAGTCCTAACACCTGCAGGAACAGGATGACACATCCCTGCCCCGAACCCGCAGCACAGTGTGATTCCCTGGAGCAGAAACCTCTTTAAAAGCCACATCCCCTGCGTGGTTCCCCTTATGCAGAGAACCAGGAAAACCTTCAGAATTTCCATGTGGAAGGCTCTCAGTTCTTCCCTTGCTTTTCGCCTGTGGGTGTTGTTATCGTGCAGAGTTGTGATTCAGGGAAGGGGATGTTACAGGGCCCTGCTCCAGCCTGTGGGCAGCACTCACCTCGGTGAAGCTGCTCCTGGTGTGCTCCCAGTAACTACACCAGTATGTCAATAGCTAAGGAAAAGGAGGGAATGGGAACTTCGGGAATAGGTGGAGCTGGTTGCATAAACCCAGCTTATCCTGAACCAGGCTCACAGAGCAGCCAGTCTGACACAGCTACAGCCCCTCTCCCCATCTGCTGCCTCGAGCAGCTGCACTGAAGGGCACCGAGAAGTTATTGCCAGTAACTCTTGGCAGGAACCAGCAAAGAAATGTCCCTCTGTGAGAGCCAACCTGGGGAGGGAAAATCAGGAATGCAGCAGAGGACAGAGCAGGATCAGGCTGTTACAGTCAGGACATTTTGTGTACACACAGTCGTGGTTTGGTAACAGAGTGAGCAGGACCTTGCACAAGGATCTTACCCAGCACCAGAGCACCCGATCGACTGGGGCTGCCTCTTCTCTGCCCTGCCTGTGCTGCCTGCACCTGAACCAGCTCTCCAAGGCTTTGCCATGTCCATGCTTCTCAGTGAACACCCCTCACACCCCCCTCAGTCTCTGACAATCCCCAGTTGATCCCAGGTACACCTTACATCCAAGCTATGGAGCACCCCATAGGTCTTGCCTGGGTGCTCTGCCCTGGCACAGCCACAGCTTGTATTGCTTTAACCCAGGGCATCGTGCCCTCGTCACACATCAGTGAGGAGAACCACAGAGGGAAGGAACAGACACAGAGGCATAAGGTGCATTTTTCCAGCCTCAGCATTTCCAGGGAGCCCTGATGCCCCTTGGAGCCACCCGTGTGATGGGTGCAGCAGGAAGGAGCAGGCTCCCTCTGAAGGAAGCCATGCTGTCAGAGGAGCTTCCCAACATCTGCACTCTGAGCCTTGTGGAGATAACATTTAGGGAAGGATTCACACAGCTTCCTTGCTCCCCAAGGCTGTGTTCATCACCAGCATGTCTCTAATGAAGCAGAGGCTTTGCTTTCTGGGATCAATGAATCCACCGATCGTGACCTGTCTGCTAAGTGGGAAATCAGGTCTCTCCCTCCCCGAACTCGTCTGAGCTGGGCTCAAACAGCAGGTTCTGTCCCCAGGGTACTCTGTGTCGCTTAATTGCAAACCCCGTGTCTGATTAGAGCAGCAGTGAGGGTGTGCAGAGGTACTGCAGCCCGTCAGAGTGGCAGCTCCTCCCTGAGTCTGAGAGATGGCTGCAAGGAGGGAGGACATTTTGGGACTCCAGGAGGGTGGAAATGCCTCAGCTTTCCCTTCTCCAAAAGCTGCACAGTTGGCTGGAGGGTTTACGGCCAATCTGCTCTCCCTCAAAGCCCTAAATGCCCCAAACCTTTTAAATCGCTCCAACGTACTTTTCATGGGGACAGATGCTACATAAGAGAAGCTGAGGCTTCCCAGTGCAGAAGGCAGCTGAAAAGGTCACTGCTACCATGTCTCCTGTCCCATGCTGGAGGTGGGAACAACCCCCATTGCCCCTGGGTGCCTCTGAAGAGGCTGAGCAGCTTTCTCTATCACTTCCCAGGGATGGAGTGCATTGCTCCAGACACATCTAATTAGGGTATCCCCATTAGCTGAGCAGCCGGATCTCAGGATGCTGAGCCATCCAGATGCCTAATGCTCGGCACAGCAGGGATGGAGGGAGCTGAGTCACTGCACCCAGCATCCCCTCCATGGACATCTCTTAGCAGCTGGCTTTTCCTAGGCAATCATTAAGGCTGTGGGGAGGAAAAAAAAAAACCTAATTGAGGACTTTGTGGGGAGCAAAGCCTGGAATTGGAGGCTGCTTCGTGCTGGGTGTGACAGCTCCCACAGCAGGTACCTGATCCCAGTGCTCAGTGCCATGGAGGGCTGGTCTCAGAGCCTACACGAGGCATCAGCCCTTCTCTGAGTGGTGTCTAAAATCTGTGGGGATGTGCTCTGCCTCCAGGCTGAATCCACACATCAAAAACCTGGGAAAGGGCTGACTGTGGGTCTGGGACACAAACACACCCTGATGGAGGCCAGGAAAGAGGCTTCCATGGGGGCACGCAGATCTATCCTGAGGAACCACAGAGCCGGTTATAAATACCTTCTCAGAGCATCACTCCCCCTCCTCTTTGATGTTTTCCTGATATTTACTTCAAACCCACTCCTGCTGCTGTTATTTTTATCTTATCTCTTCTTTCCCCTCTGCTTTTGTGTCTGTTTACGAGCTGCAGCGCAGAAGCATTTCCACAGGAAGATGGGAAGGTGGTCAAGGACCCTGGGAAGAGGGTCAGGGGCCCCAGGAAGGAGGTTGGGGACCCTGGAAAGAAGGCTGGGGACCCCAGGAATGCAGGGACTCTGTGACCAGCAAACTCTCCAGCTTCCAGCAGCACACAATGGGCAAGAGTTGTGCTCTCTCATGCCGCCAGCAAAGGGCACAGGACCCCTGGAGCAGGGAGCTCCTCCACTCTGGCCATTGCCCTCACCCTGGACTGGACTGATATTAAAGAAGGAGTGTGGGAGCCCTGCAGAGCCTTTCCCACCTTCTCCCCACTGCATCCCAGAAGCTTTCTGTTCCACTTCCACCCAGCCTTTGTCCAGATACTTCCCTTTGTTGGGATAAACCAGTCCTGCTCAGCTGCAGCTCAGGACCAAGCACTGTCAGCTCCTGGCAGGGTGCTCCCCCTGTGCCATCCCTGAACTAGTGCCTGGTCATGAGGCAGAATGTCCTCATGGGAATGGTGTGGTGAGCAACCAAAAGTACCCCCCACTGTGGAGATGGGGCAAATGGGACTTCCTGCTGCTCTCCAGCAATCCACATTCGTTGGATTTGCAGGAAATTGGTCTCCCTGCAATGCCCAACCCCTGCCTGAGCCAGAGGGATCCAGGCAAGTGGCTCAGAAATTAATGAAAGTGGAGGTAATGTGAGTAGTCAGACACAGATGAGCTTAATTCCCTTAAATGAATTAAAAATACATCACTCACTACCATGAGCCTGGAGCTGCAACAGCAGGAGGGGAAGGCGAGCCGTGAGTGCCAGATGCCCCACTGACCCCGTCCCCACCCGGCCAAGGGGCATGTGAACCCCCAAATTGAGTAACCAGCAGGTTTTGATGCCAGAATCCTCCCCGTAGGAAGGCTGGGAGCTGGATGCTGATTCAACAAAAAGAAACTGATGGAGCCAACTTCTTGTTTCTCTTCCTTTGCCTTTTCAGCCAGACATCCCCAGAGAGCCTTCCTACAGAATCCTCCACTCACCAAGAACGGGGATGTTTTTGCAGACCCTCATAAAAAGGAGCAGCAGCTGGGCTCTGGGTCACTGCCTGGTCAGGGGTATGGGAGCTCTGGGCCAGCCCTGTCCATCGGGATGGATGTTTTCTGCCATGGTTTGTTTCTGCTCTTGGAGAGCCCCTGGGACCCTGTTTGGACATCAGCTGCTGGGGAGAAATTTAATCCAAAGGGCAGAGGGTGAAGGAAGGGGTGGACAGGGCTGGGAATATGGGGTGGAAACATCACCCACCAGGCACAGCCCCACAGCAGAATGGGGGATTTGGGCATGACAGGGGGACAGCCTGGCTGGAAGTGTGGCTGGGGCAGGAATGAGGGGACTTTACTAGCAGATGGGGGGAAAACTTAAATTCCAACAGATTGCTCCTGACCAGACGGGCTGGTGTCCAGGAGAGTCTCCTGGCCTGGATTGCACAGGAGGTCATGGCTGTCCCTGTGGGACATGTGAGCTGGAGCCAGCAAGGATTGATGCTGGGTGGTGGGAAAATGTGCTCAGGGGCTGCCCGTGGCTCTGTGCCAGGGCACCGGGACCCTCTGTGGAGGCTTCCTCCTCCACTGGCAAGGATGCTCCGATGGGAAGCAGCTGCCTTGGGCTGGGAAAGCCCTGGGTCACCCTGCGGATGGGCTGCCCCTGTGTCACCAGAGTCCCTGCTGCTGGCACCAGCCCTGGTATCCAGTTGCCTCTCCTGCCCCCTCGGTGCCAGATGGTGTCTGGCATTTCTCTGGCTGCTGGAGATTGGTGTGGGGCTGAAAACAAATCTTGGCTGTGTGGAGAGTGGTCGTGTCCTGCAGCTCCCTAATTAGAGAGAGAAATTGCCTCCATTTCCTTGTGCTGTCCTTAAATTCAGGCTGGCAGCGTGTCCTCCCAGGCAGGTTCTTGGTGGGGATGGCTGGTCCCTGGCTGGGGGAGACAGGGGTGTATGTGGGGATGGAGCTCCAGCCGTTTTGCAGCACATCGGTGCAGGACCCAGGGGTGCAGTGGGTGCAGGGATGGGGCTTAGGACTGCAGCAGCTGCCAAGGAGCATCTCAGGGTTCCTGATCAGCCCCAAATCCACCCCTGCTGAGTGCTGGTGGAGGGAAGCTGCCTGCAATCCATCACCTCTCTTGGAGAGGAAAATAGGCTTGAGGGCATGCAGTATGGGTCCAGGGCACGCTCTCTCTGCTTGGCTAAAATGACACTAATTAAGCCCCTTGCAGTGTGTAAAAGCTATTCCTACAGGGCAGACAATTAACCTTGAAACTTGGCTTTTAGTGCTTGGAGGGGAGCGAATTTTTCATCCTGTTATTTCCCCGTGCTATTAAGCTAATCCTGGAGACCACGAGGGAGAAGCGGTGAGACACGTCTGCAGCTCCCAGCCTTGCCAGGAGCACAGCGTGTGGCCAGCAGCCTCCTGCTCCATCCCTCCATCACACTCATATTTTCACCCACAGTCTTCATCAGCGCTGGGGAATGCCGGGAACAGGGGATGTGACCAAGGGCACAAGGCAAGGCTGTGGCACTACATGATTATTATGGTTAGAAGTAAATCCAGCCTTCTCTGAGCATGCCAGACACAGTGCCAGCCTTGACTTTTCAGGGAGTTTCCTCGGAGGGACAGCATGTCCCCGGCTCTCCAAGGCTGTGGCTGCTGGCACAGCATCACCCTGGCCCAAGCTCTGTGTGAGACAAACCGCTGAAGTGTTGGTTTCCTAGACGAGGAAGAGAAGGATGAGGGAGATGAAAAAAGGCAGAAGATTTGGCCTGTGAAGGTCAAACTCCGCTGTGGGGCTGGGGATGTCCTCAGGATGCTCTGTGTTCTCTCCAGAGCTTGTAGCTCCTCTGCCCCCAGCTCCATTCTTGCCCCTCAAACACAGCTGATGACAGTGCTGAGCTTGGGGACGCTGGAGACAGGAGCTGTTGGCTCAGCCTGATCAGAGGGGAGGGGAAAGGGAGGATGGATAACCCACAAAACCCACCACCGGCTGCCACGCAGGCACACCAGCACATATATTGTGCATTAAAGCACTAAATAACCAACCTGGGGGCATTTGTTACAACAAGCTGCAAAAAGGAACTGAAACATCACTAAACTCCCCGAGGAAGAGAGTGCTGGGAGGGCCTTGCAAGGGTGAGTGATGGTGGGGACGATGTGTCCCTGTGGGTCCCCCACCTCCAGGGGTAAGGATGGAACATCCTGGTGGTGGAACTGCCAAGAAGTAAGGGAAGATGTGCAAGATGCACGGCTCCAAGCAGCAGTGGTGCCGTGAGAGAGTAAACCAACCTTTGGGGTGCCCACAAAAGATGGGAGAGGCATCCTCCCTAATGCAACTTCTTCCCACCAGTGGGACCTGCAGACCCCCACACCAAGCTGAGCATGGGGGGCTGCAGCTCCCCCCAAGGAGCCATTTTCCAAGTGGGAGCAGTTTCTCAGCACTGGCCTGGTTTTGAACTGCTTTCCTGCTTTTTTCTTGAGGGGGTGGTATATTGTGGGGGTTGGATAAAGCAACGGAAGGGAGAGCTGTGCTGTAAAAGCCGGTCTGCTGCTAAAGCTGGTGAAAAAAACCGATGCTGCAAAGTGCCTTTGCAGTTGTTTAGTCATTTGTTAGTCTCGCTGAGGGGTGATTTGTGTGGCCGAGCACCAGCTGCAGAGCTTCATGTAGGGCAAAACGCCCTGAGTGTGTGCAGAGACCAGGGGAAGGATCAGGAGAGGAGGACGTGGGAGCACTGGGAGGGGATTTTTTTTTCCTAGGTGATGTTTTTGGCTTGTCTTCCTCACTCTCCTTTTTGTAAAGGAGAATTTACCAAGAAGGTAAATTCAGTTCCCACTGCCTTGCAGCTCTGCCCTCCCCAAGAACCATGCCCACAGAAGTCACTTTTCCAACATCTCTGTGTTCCTTACATTAGCTTTCGTGCTTTAATAGAAATAAATAAATAGAGTAGGGGCTGGGGTAGCAGATGGGACTGGCTTCTCCTGCCTGCTCTAGATCACAGAGGAGGTTTTCACCTTCCTGGGGTGAAGCCATGCCCGTGGAGCACAGATCCTGCCAGAGCCAGCCAGGGAACAGCGGCACAGGCAGCTGCCATCCCTGCTCATCCCTGCATCCTCCTCTCCGGGAGGAGACAAACCGACCTGCTGCACCTCTTCTGCAGAAGTGGCCGGGTCCTAATGGGAATGCTAAATCACGGCCGTGCTTCGGAGCGTCCTTCTGCCGACATAAATCAGCTCAGCCTGGCTGGAATCGCTGGCGCTGTGCTGATTTACACCAAAGGGTGGGGGGGGGAGTGAGGGGGAGATGGTGGATGGTTCATCTGAGCGTCCCTGTCCTCTGAGTGGTGGCAGGTGGCCACAAATCGTCCGCTGGCAATGGAAATAACTCACCAGGCTGAGCTTGAGCATAGGGACGAGGGAGATATGTGGAGTCAAAGGGGTTTCAAGGTGGCTTTGGGAATGTGTGTCAAAATATAGGATAGGATAGGATAGGATAGGATAGGATAGGATAGGATAGGATAGGATAGGATAGGATAGGATAGGATAGGATAGGGTGGAATATATTAAGGAATAGAATAGAATAGAATAGAATAGAATAGAATAGAATAGAATAGAATAGAATAGAATATTTCAGCTGGAAAGAGCCAACAATGATGATCTGGTCCCACTGATGTGCCCTGAGCACTTCAGGGCTGACCAAAAGCTAAAGCACATTATTAAGGGCATTTTCCGAATGCTTCTTGATCACTGTCAGGCTTGGGGCATCAACCATCTCTCTAGGAAGCCTCTTCCAGGGTTGGACCACCCTTTCCAGAAAGAAATATTTCCAAATGTCCAGTCTAAACCTTGCAGACACAGCTTTCAATTATGCAAAGGTGGGACTTGATGATCTTGGAGGTCTTTCCAACCTTAATGCTTCCATGATTCATTCCCATTGCTGGATCCCAGGGACAAGAGAACTTCTTGGAGACCTCCCAGACCTACAGGTGCCTGGCTTTCTCCAGAACTTTGGGGCGTTCTAGCACATATTTCATTCACCCTTCCGGAGTGTGGGCATTGCAGAACGGGGTGAGCAGACACCGAGCTCAGCCCTGGGCTGTTTGCAGTTGGGTGAGTGGTTCTGAGTGGCTGCTTGCTCCAAAATTGGAAGGGATAAATGTGGAGTGGAACGTGTGCCAGCCAACTCAGCTGTGATAAACCCGACGTGAGCGCTTAGCTGTGACAAAGCATCGGCACCAAGGGGCTCACACACGCGTGAGCTGGCGCCTGGAGAGCCGGGACGTGCTTTATCAGGGTTTGCAGCTGCGGAGCAGCCGCGCCAGCTCCAGGGAGCAGGGCTGGATGGGACCTGTGTGCTGCCAAAAGCCACCGTGTCCTTGGCTGAACGTCAGCTGTACCTGTCCCCGGCCCAAGGGTACAAGTCCTGCAGGTGGCATGTACCCCTCTAGATCACTGTGGGGTAGAGGTGCATATAAATGCAGCCTGCTGTGCCTCACTGAAAGAGTGATGATTTAGAATAGATGTAAGGAAGATGTTTCCACAGTGAGGCTGGTAAAACCCTGGCACAGGTTGCCCAGAGAAGCTGTGGTTGCCCCGTCCCCAGAAATAGTCATGGCCAGGTTGGTGTCCCTGCTCATTGCAAGGGACATGATCTTTAAAGGTCCTTTCCAACCCAGCCCAGTCTGTGATTCTATTTTATAACGTTTGTGCAGGATTGTATTACCTGCACATGCCGAGGTAGATCGGGGCTGGGGAGATCCTGACCTCCCTCACAGCATTTTGTGTCTTGATGGTGCAGGACAGGCAGTGGGACCAGCAGCAGCTCGGTGTGGGAGCGAGAGTTTCTGCTTTGCACAGGAATATCTTGGCAAGCTGGGTGCGATTCCCAAGGATAAAATTTGTCATTGTGCCAAGGACAATGCCTGGGAGGGAGCCAGGGCTGCCCTGTGTCACAGTGCCCGTGTCTTTGATCTCCCACGCTGGGCTGAACTGCTGCCTTCCACCAAAACCCCCATGATGGTCATTTGACCTATTTTTATTTTGTTCCCCCCTCCCCCCGATTCTGTGCTGCAGAAAATCCAGAGCCACCTTTCCCCAAAGTGTCAGCACTTTATACAGCACAAGCCACAACGTGCTTCCATAATCCCGGACACACTGCCATGCACACAGGCAGGATACAGCTCCCAGGACTCATTTCTAGCCCTGTGCTTCCTGATAGCACTGCAAATCCCCTTGGTGGCTTCCCGGGTCATAGAAATACCTGCAGCAGAAATACCTCCTTGCCTTAAGCAGCACGTTTTTATCCCAAGACAGTGTTTGTTTAGTGGATTGTGATTCTAATTCAGCAGATGGTACCAACAGCTGCCAACTCTGCATCTTATCTCCCTCCTAGCAGGCAGCGTTGACCCGATCTGACCCTGCGCAGGGCTCAGCCTGGCACCCAGGGCTGTGTGGATGAGGATGTCCCCTGGCAAGACCTCCGGTGTAGCCGGCACCCAGGCAGGTCTCAGGCAGCTTGGGAGTCCTGGGAGTCAGAGGATGCTGGAGCCCCCCTGGAGGATGCTGCAGCCCTCCTGGAGGATGCTGCTGCCCAGACTCTGCTGCCCAGACGCTGCCAGGGACTGCCCCAAAGCCAAGCAGAGGCTGCCACTTAGTGTTGGAAGGGAGCACGGCTGTTGCAGGGACCTGGCAGAGTGCCTGCAGCTGGGGACAGGCCACTCCTATGCTCCTCGGGAGTCCCCAGGCTCCTGCTCACACCACGGGGTGCCTGAGCATCCCTGGGCACGGGTGGTCCCAGCTAATGATGACTCCGCTAATGAGGCTGATGGGGCTCATGCTTCTCCATGCCCTGCCTTGTCCCTTGGGGTGCTGGCAGAGCTCACCCCCACCAGCCTTGCACACCCAGACAGCTGATGAAAATCCTCACCCCTGTCCAGGCACTGCTCAAATCAGCCGACATTGCATTTTCCAACACAGAAACCTGAATGGTTTGGGTTGGAGGGACCTTCAAGACCACCAAGTTACAACCCCCTGTCATGGGCAGGGGCACCTTCTTCTATCCCAGGCTGCTCCAACCTGCCCTTGGACACTTCCAGGGATGGGGCAGCCACAGCTTTCTCTGGGCAACATGTGCCAGGGCATCATCACCCTCACAGGGAAGAATTTCTTCCCGGTATCCGACCAAGCTCTGCCCTATGGCAGTGTGAAACCATTATCTTTCATCCTGTCACTCGGTGCCCATGTCCAAAGTCCCTCTCCATCTCTCTTGGAGCCCCTTTTGGTACTGGGAGTTGTTCTATTGTCTCCCTGGAGCCTCCTGGACATGTTTATATTTAAACAATGTGCCTTATACACTTTTTGTCCTAAGAGAATGTGGCAGTGAGGCACTCAGGTGATGCAGGATCCTGCTGCTGCCCTTGATCTGCTGTGTGACTCTGGCAAGCTCTCATGTGCTCCAGTTTCCCCAGACTGTACAGTGAGTCAGGGGGAAATAAGCCCTTCAGCCAGGTCCTGCAGTCTCCTGGCTGCTGGAATAGAGATCACAGCCCCTTGGCCACGTCAGGAAAATGAGGGAGGGCACAGAAAAGGAGTTTTGGGCAGCTCCCACCACCCCAAGCACACTGTTGTCATCTCCTGCTCCTTCCCCTCATTACAGCCTGATTCCCTGGAGACCTTGGCAACAGAATAGCCTTCCCTGGTGATGTTATATTAGCTTAATAGCATTTTTCCACTCCATTTGAGAGGGGAATTTACAATGATCTCCGATTAGGACTGCCTTAGGAATGCCTCTGATTAGCACCATCCGTCTGCCCGCTTGGGACGGCTGCCTGGACTCCCTCTGCCCTGCTCTGGGTTCAAAGGCTGCAGGTGCCAAATGGCCTCTGGCCGCTCATCACCCCACGGTGCAAACCCTTCCTGCTCCCTGCACCCCATTTCTCACCCATTAAAGAGCTCAGAGATGAGGAATGGCCATTCCCATGACTCGTTTTTCCCATGTATCTCATAGAATCATGGAATGGTTTGGATTGGAAGGGACCTTAAAGATCATCTCATTCACACTCCCCTGCCATGGGCAGGGATACCTTCCCCTATCCCAGGTTGCTCCAAGCCCCATCCAACCTGGCCTTGGACACTTCCAGGGATGGGGCAGCCACAGCTTCTCTGGGCAACCTGTACCAGGGCCTCACCATCCTCACAAGGAAAGAATTTCTTCTTAATATCCCATCTAACCCTGCCCTCTGCCAGTGCAAAGCCATTTCCCTTTGTCCCGTCACTCCATGTCCTTGTCCAAAGTCCCTCTCCAGTTCTCTTGGAGCCCCTTTTAAGCACTGGAAGAGGCTCTGAGGTTTCCCCAGAGCCTTCTCTTCTCCAGGCTGGACACTCCCAGCTCTCAGCCTGTCTCCATAGCAGAGAGGTCCCAGCCCTCCAAGAACCTCCGTGGCCTCCTCTGGACTCACTCCAGCAGGTCCGCATCCTCCTTACACTGGGTGCACCACAGCAGGGCACCCAGAGTGGAGCAGAGGAGCAGAATCCCATCCCTTGGCCGTGCTGCTGCATCCCAGGATACAGCTGGGCACCAAGGAACACATCCAGCAATCCCGCTCACGTTCCTGCCCGCAGACCCTCAGGCAGGTCTCCTTTGGGGCAGGCAGAGCCTTTGCTGCCGGCAGCCCCAGCCTGGCAGCCCCTGCCCTCCGGAGTGCCCCGGGCTGCACAGCCCTGGCCCCCTCCTCGCCCAGGGCTGCCGCTGCTCTTCCCTCGCCTCTGCCACAGACGGTTCTGGGATCACTTACCAATTAGTGTGGCCTGCTCATTAAAGCTCATTATCTGCCAGTGTGAACTTGGATGGGATTTTGCGGGCTTGGCGGGGGATCAAAATCTTCCTTTTTTTTTCCCAATTGCGTCCCGCTCAGCCCCCACGCTCCGGGAACAGCCCCGCGGCTGCACCAGAAGGTTGGGGGATGCGGGGCTGCCTTTTAGAAGGAAAAAAAACCGCTCAGCAAATTAAGCCGACTCCTCCTCACGGCAATTGCTACTCCACACCGGTGCTGTGAGGGAGCACAATGACGCCTGGATCTCTGTCTTCCATGGCTTTCCAGGAATCTGGGGATGTGCAGGGGGGAAATGGCAGGACTTTTTGTCCACTGTGGGATTGTGAGCTCAGCCCGGCTCCTGGACGCAGAGCCGGGAGGAATGAGAAATATCAGCTGCCAACCACAGAAATTTAGTTCCTTCTCCATGCGGTACAGTGTCGGGAAGGGCTGGTCTCAGAAGTTTCTTGGCTATTTTCTGCTTTTAATTGCAAGGATAGAGAGGAAAACACAAAACTCTGACAAAACCGGCCTCCTCCCACCGCCTCCGTGGGCGCTTGAGTTAAATAGGTGCTACAAAGCCCAACAGATTACACGGCTTGGATGGAAACATCTCTGCTCGTGGAAGGAGGTTGCACTGTGTGGGGACTTCCAGTTGTGATCCAAGCTGGAGGGCAAAGCCCTGAACCCTTATCTTGGCCTGCTGCCCCCAGGCCATCGGTCTGGGACTGGCTCTGCTGTCACCACACACATCCCAGACTCTGCCTGACTCTGGGACACTGGTGCCTGAGGGGTGACATGGACCCAGATCCTTGGGGCATGGATGGGGACATTGCTCTGCTGCCACAAAGACCAGTTCTGGGAATCCTGCAGCTGCAAGGCAAATGAGCCAAAGTCTTTCCGTGCTGGGAAAATCAATTCCAAATGCAGCCTGGTTTCATAAGAACCAGGAGCATGGGAGTGGGAGCCGTGTCTTTCCCAGTGCCTCCTTCTCCTCTTTCCCAAAGCCTTCCTTCCCCAGGGAGACACCAGGTCTGGCTTTCATTAACGAATGAGCCTGTTTTGGTGAATGGCTCTTGTCAATATTGATTAAATTCCATCTTCCCATGTGCAGACAAATCCTCTTGTAGTCCCTTCAGCACTGCCACCCTAAAATAACTCAGTAACAAGACACGGTTTAACCCTTCCTTCCTCCTCCAAAAAACAAACCCCAAGGTGAAATCACCCACCAACTGCTCCTTTGTTCATCTCCCGCATGGAACCACCCAGTAACAAGACAAAAACCCACCAGCCAGTGGAAAGCAGCTGGTCTAAGTTCAAGCCAAAGAGCCTCAGCTTGTGCAAGCCAGGGCTTTAGCACAGGCCAAGCCGGGAAGGCTGCGCCTACATCATTAACAAAATCCCCAGCAAATGCTCCCTGTGGCATCCAACCAGCTCTCCGGGGCTGCAAATTGTGCCCAGGAGCATATTCTTCCTCAGCTCTTCCTTGCCAGGGTGCCTTTCACCGCAGACATCCCTGTGCCTGCATCCCACGCTGCCCTGGATTAACCGCCTCTTTTATTGCTGCCAATTACTGGCAGCAAAGCTGCCGCGGGGATGAAGAATGTGAGATGGGTTACACCTTCCCAGCCCTAATGACGTGAGGATTTGCAGGCTGGAGCAGCAGCCTCGGCTCCCTGCGGAGCTGGGGATCAGCACACAGCCCCCCATCCTGCTTCCCCGCATGTCCTTTGAATCCCACTGCTGGATGCTCCACATTATATTGTGGGGACAGCTGTATCCCTGACCTCTGGCATGGATCAGGGGCTGGGAAGCTGCATANGAGGCAGCACTGGGCTGCAGGAAGCAGACCACACTCGACTGCTGCTGAATGCTCTGAGGCTTCACACTGCGAGAAGAATGAGCAGATAATAGGATTTTCCATCTCTTCAAAGGGCGCTCGAGCCAGGCCCCGGCGCTGTGCGGCGCCCTGGGAAGAGCTGCTGGGAAGATCCCACACCTCCCAGCCGGCGCCGAAGCCACGGGGATGCTCCCAGCTGCAGAGCAGCCACCAGCATGCAAAAAGGGAGGGGGGATCTGGGTTCTGGGAGGGCAGAAGGCTGGAAGGCACCACGAGGATTATCACAGTGATACCAACCAAAGGGAGGCAGGAGGAGGTGAAACTGTGGTGATGCCACAGCAGGAGTCAGGGGAAGGCTCATCTGCCCCAACATGGTGCGTTTTTCATAGAGCTGTGGAACGGTTTGTGTTGGAAGGGATGTTAAAGGTCATCTCATTCCATCCCCTGCCCATGGGCAGGAATACCTTCCACTAGACCAGGCTGCTCCATGCCCTGTCCAAACTGGCTTTGAACATTTCCAGGGATGGGGCAGCCACAACTTCTCTGGGCATCCTGTGCCAGTGTCTCACCAGCCTCACGGGGAACAATTTCTTCCCAACATCCAGTCTAAACCTCCCCTCTTTCAGTTTAAAGCCAGGAACAGCTGCTCTGCTGCAGAAGGGAGTGGGAAAGCAGAGACTGAGCTTTCCACTTTGTGTTTACAGCAGCCAGGGCACACTCACATCACCACGCCGAAGGTATGGCACAATGACACCTTTCTGCTGCACACACTGGCACCAGCCTGGGGCAGGGCTGCCACCCCCAGCCAGCCCAAGGTCCCTCAGTCCCCAGCCACTGTGCAGGGGCAGCCGAGGGACCATCTGGAGGCTCATTTGAAGAGCTCCCACGTCCCCACGTCCCCGCTCCATTTCTCCTCAGATGGCTTATCAGCAGTGACTTTCCCGACAGCAATCGATAGAAAACATTTTATCACCTTCCCAGGCGGCAGGATCCGTGGAGTGGGTCTGATTTCTGTTTCTATGGTGACATCTTCCGGGCTTGTGAAAGATTTTGCCTTTCTTGGTTGTTGTTGGGTGGTGGAGATGGGGGGGTGGAGGGGGGCTGGTGCTATATTTTTTTGTTGTTGTAGGATTTGCTTTTTTTATTTTGTCTTTTAATACCATTTTCAGTGTACTAAGGAAGCCGCCAGCCAGCCAACCGCGATGCCCGCAGCGTACCCTCAGCACTGCTGCTTGCTGTGAGGGGCCCCAGGGCAGCTTTCATCCCCAAAACACCTCTGAAACCTACAGAGGCTTGAACTGGGGCTGTTGTCCTCCTTCCCTCACTGCTGTTCCCCTTCCCACCCCTCCAGGCTTCTCCTGCCAGGCCTGGAAAAAGCCGCTCGGGCGCACAGTGGGGATGGCCTCAAGCACAAGTGACTGCTCGGGGCGTTTTGTAGTGCAGCTGATTTTGCTCCTCAGCTCTGCTCCCTCCTCCTTTCCCTTCCTTTTCATCTCTCTCCGTCGACTTTGGTGGAGGAGGAGGGGGTTTGTCACACAGCCCCCCACTGCCAGCGCATGCCCTGCCAGCTGCAGTGATCCTGGGACCCAACCAAAGGGGCCAGCAGGGATGCCGGGAGTCACTTCTTGTTTCTGGGACATGATCCTTGTCATCTCCTGCATGCAAATGGCCCGGTGCTTCTGCTGAGTTATCGGCACCTGAGGATCTCACTGATTGCCTAATTAAAGTCTGCACGGTTCCCTCCGGTGAGGGCTCCCTTTACCCCATGAATTCCATCACTTCTGACACCCGCCCGTGCCAAAACAGTCCGTGTGCTCCAGCTGGGAGGGAGACACCCTCCCGGAGACACGCTCCTCTGAGAGCTGGAGGGATGGATGGATGGATGGATAGATGAAGGAAGGGAGGGGGGGAGGAAGGGAGGGAGGGATAAGCTTGAGAGGGACTTTGGACAAGGGCTTGGAGTGACAGGACAAAGGAGAATGGCACACCACTGAGAGAGGTCAGGGTTAGGTGGGGTATTAAGGAGAATTTCCTCCCTGTGTGGGTGGTGAGGCCCTGGCACAGGCTGCCCAGAGACACTGTGGTGCTGGGCAAGGACTGATGCGAAGCAGCTGGGAGGGACAAGATGATTCCAACTGCATCAGTCCAGGTTGCCAAAGGTGTGTTTGAAAGGCACCACCAGCTTGGCAACACTCTGCCTGCACTTTTCTCATAATGACAAAGGCACACCGCTCCATTTAATTGGTGTTTCTCAGTGGCACAGCCTTCAGCTGCTAAAATAAGTAAATAAAATAAAACAGAGGTTTCTCCCTTTTTTTTTTTTTTTTTTAATAATGGGAAACTCCAAAGCTCATGGAGTTGGAACCATGTCCTGGCATTAAGTGATAGAGAGGGATCGGTCCTTGCATCGGGCACAGACCCAAAGCACTTAAAAGCAAGGGCAGGGACGGGTAATATGGGTCTGCCATCCCCTTATCCAGCCAAGAGGAATGCAGTGCCCATGACACAGATCAGCACCCCTGCATATTTCATCTCAAAGCGATGCCCTTATCTTTGACCCAAAATAAAAATTATTCCTTGCTCAGCGCTCTCAAAATACAAAATTATCTACGCACGCACTAATGCCACGTATCAATCAACTTCAAATGCAAATCCCCCCCCAGTGTTTAGCCCTAATTTTACCATAAAAGGATGGGTCCACGCCAACCACCTCGCTCAACATTATTGTAGGGAACAGCAGCTACCATCAGCAAATCTCCTGGTCATTGACAAATACTTGGATCCTCAGCTTTTCCTAATGGAAACAATCTGGATGGTTCCTGAAAAAGGACGAAGCACGGAAGGAGAGCAGCGTGTTCTCTTCTCCCCCCTTTTTTCCAGCCTCCCTCCTAAGAAACCTCTTCAGATCTGGAAGCTGGTGCGGGGATGGGTGCTGGAGGAAGGAGAGCAGAGCTGGACAGGAGCTTGGTGGGAGCAGCCAGACAAAACCCCCTCAGGGCTCTCCCTTTGAGGGCAACGGGAGGACCAGCATCATCTGCCACACTGGGGAGAGCCTGTGCCCCATCCCTGCTGACAGCAGCACTGCTCAAAGGGAACTCCCGTTTGCCAAGATGTGCGCTGGGAAATTAGGGATTTGCAAGGCTGGGCACACTCTGCAAGTCTTTTTCTTCCTTCTTACAGATATGAGAGAGCGTTGGTGGGAAAAGGCGCTCTGCAAACGACAGGAAAACACCAGGGAGCACTTGAAGGAATGTCAAAGTGCAGATCAAATCCAGCCTGTATTAAATGTCTTTCCAGGTTACTGCAAGGCTGGTGGAGTATGGATGGACAGACAGACATCAGAGCTACTGCAGGGCCATGACAAATACCAGTAAGAGCTCTGGAAAGGCTAAAAGTCCTTGGGCACATGCCGTGCTCCAGCTGCAAGGAGCAGGAGAATCCTCCCAAGAGGGATGTACAACCAGGACTGTCCCACAACCACCACCCACCAGTCATAGGGTTTAATGAATTCCCACCGAGATCCTGGCTCCCACTCACAGCCCAGAATCAGTCCCCAGCAGTGCTGGGAGGGTGCTACACAACGGGTCCATCCAAATTTCCGCCCCACATCCTCAAGGAACAATGGCCCGTGTGTCCCTTGGAGGCCCCTCCTGCCACACGCGGCCGCAGCCGCCCTCCGAACACTCTCCCTCTTGTTCGCTTTGGCCGGGAAGTGGTGGAGCAGCAGGTATTTCCTGCCATCGGCTGCCATCCCCGCCTGGCCAGCCCCACTGGGGACACACTGCCCCAGCTCTCGTCCCTGGGACCCCCAAGGGACCTGCCACCACTTAGGGACAAAGCAGGAACCCGCAGCGGTTGCTGTCCCTCCACAGGCAGGTGGCCCTGCTCCAAAGGGACACCAGCAGCTCCACGCACAGCCCTGCTGTGCACATCCTGCTGCAAAAGATTTCCCTTCTGCTGTTCCAAGTCCCAGCTTAAAATGAGGCTCAAAAACGTGCAAAATGCTGGTTTTGCCTCGTTTCCTTTGTGCGTTTCAGTGTGTTCTGCAAACAGGGCACTTCCTCAGAGCTCCACTTTGGCTCTCACATTTGGGAATAAGAGAGAGGCTTTTATTTTAATAGGAAAACAGGATTATAAATTAGCAGTCAAGCTGCGAGAGCATAGAATCCTCTTCTTAAAATATCTGCACACATCACCGTGGCCAAAGCTGGGTGTCAGCTCTGGGGACACAAGCACAGAGGGGTCCTGGGTGCCACCCCTCCTGCTGCAGAGCAGGTGCTGGTGGTACACACAAGACGCACGTGGGTAACCAGCTGCAACTGCCCACCAGTGAGGGCTTACACCAGATACCTCACGGAGAGGAAAATCCCAGGCAAGCATCAGGCAGCAGTGCTGCCTGCAGCCAATTTTCCTCACTTAATATGTTTCCTGCACTCATCCCCCTCCCTGACCTCGGCTCCTCCTTGGAGCACGTTCAGCCCCAGACGCACCAGTGAGCACAGCCAAGGCCAGCGGGACTGCTGCCATTTCATCCCACCCCTCGGCTCCCAGGCCAGGGCTCCCGCCACGCTGCTGCACACCCCAGCTTCCTGCTGGGGCTCCCCACGCTGCCCGGGGCAGGGTAAGTGCTGGTCCCAAACACCTCGTGGGGTGACTTGTGGTGCTCTGTGCACCCAGGGAATGCTCAGAGAGTGGGGGGTGAACAGGCCACCTCTATTCTTTGACAAGGATGCACGATCCAGACTCAGATGCAAATACAGACCCAGATGAGGATCTGAATCCAGCTCCAAATGCAAGATCAGATGTGGGTCCAAATTCAGCTCCAAATGCAAATCCAGATGGGGATCGGAATCCAGATCCAAACCCTGATATAAATCCAGACCCACACATGATCCAGCCCTGATCCAGGTGTGGATCCAAGCCCAGAGACAGCTCAGCTACAAACCTGAAGCTCAGCCCTGACCCAGGGTCTGGAGTGCGTCCGCAGGGACCTCATCCTGCCCAGTGCCTGCACCTGGTGGATGCTGCCTGGTGGGTTGCCCTGCACCCAGCACCGGTGCCACCCTCTGTGCCCTGTATCCAGTGCCCAGTACCAACACCTGGCAGGTGCTGCCCCAGGGATTCCTGAATCGAGACCCATGCCACTCTCCTGTGGCTGGTCCTCGGTGCCCGGTGCCGGTGCCTGGTACCCAGAACCGATGCCACCGTCCCCTGCTCGGCCCCCGGTGCCCAGCCCACGATACCCAGAAGCTGCCATACGGTTCCTGCCGCTGGCGCTCAGCATCCACCGCCCACTGCATCGTGCCCCGGTACCCGGCGCGCCGTGCCCACCATCCACCCCAGTGCCCGCGTGCCGTGCCCAGCGCCCGTCCCGATGCCCAGTGTCGTGCTCGCCCCGGTGTCCCCGGTGTCCGGTGTGCCGTGCCCGCCGCCCGCCCCGCCGCCCCCCGTTCCGCCGGTTCCCGGTGCCGCCCC
>WEKX01022701.1:78781-113803 GCA_013390025.1 Pitta sordida
GCTCCCCGGCCCCCCTGGTCCCGCGGGTGCGGGTGGCCGCGCTGCTCCGGCTGGTGGTGCCGAAACGCCGCGGTGGGACACGCTGCATGCCTGATAGCCCCGGGCCCCCCCGCAGCCCTTCTGCCGCAGCTGTGAAATTCCATTTAAATTCCAGAGTGTGTGTATGTGTGCGTGTGTCCCCATTCCCACCCTCCCCTGGAAATGTGCAGCTGGAGCGGCACCCTGAGCACGGTGTTGGGACCCCAGTGGAGATGCTGGGCTGCCCGGGGTCGGCATCCCGGGGGGTCTGTGGCCGGTCCAAGTGTCGGGCTGACCCTGCCGGAGGTTCTCACTGATGTCAGAGCAGGATGCTGCTGGGGTGCGTGTTTGTTCCCCGCTGCTTCTGATGGAGCGTGGTGCTGTACCTTAGATGTGAGCAAATTTTGGCTTCTGCGAAAACTCTTGTGGCCACTGGTCTCTCTGCCAGCTCTGCCCTTGGCTGCGAGCAGCACCCGGATTGGCTGCCCTCAGGTGACCTCCCAAAGTGATGGTTTGGAAGAACAAACCCAACAGTTGGGGTTTTGCACGGGAGAGTGCTTCTAAGGCCCTGTGCCAGTGGAGGGAGGGCATCACTAGTGGTGCCAGCACCTTCCAAGGGCTCTTCCAGCTCAATTCCAGCTGCCCCAGCTCCTGGGCATCTCTGGAGCCTTCTTGATGGCCCAGGAAAAGGTTTCCTGCTGAGTGCCGGGACTTTGTGGAGCGCTCCTACCCTGGAGCCACCTTCCCTGGGGTGGCAGCGTGTGTTCCCATGGCGAGTGAGCAGCACCGTGGTGGCTCCGTGGATGTGGGTGCTGTTACCTGTGTGCTGGTGACACAGGGGGTGGGAGACCTGCGGGGTGTGAGGCGGACGGAGGTTGACTGCAAATGGTGTGTGGCGGTGCTGAGACTGCGTCTCCTGGTGTCTGTCACTGCCTGATGAAAATGGACCTCGAGCTGCTGGGGGATGGAGTGGAGAGGGATGGGAAGAAGCCAAGGGAGATGGAGAGAAGGACATGTTCCCCCCGAGTGCTTTTCCCTCCCTGTTCCCCGTGGGATCGAGGTGTGCCTCAAGGCATGGCAAGAGCGCTGATGGTGGGGGGTTCAACGAGGGTCTGTGCTCAGGGCTGGGGGTGCCCGCATCCTGAGCAGCAGCTCTGCAGCCTGGGGCCGGGAGCTGTGTGGAGTTCAAGGCAGGAAGTGAGAAACAAAAACAGAAAAAACAATAAAAAAAATTACCATAACTGGTAGAAACCGACGGGGAGATTTAGGGAAGTGTGTATCCTTGTCTGATGAGGAGCTGCCCGTGCCAGGGACCGCAGACCCACCTCTCCTCTCCCGGCTCTGTCTCCACTGCAAGCCCCAGGGAACAATTGCATACAGAGTGCTTCGTTTCAGAGCCGCCACAGTCATTTCAGAGACCTTTTAGGCAGGAAAAGTGCTCTGTAGCGTGTAATTTGAAGGCTCTGCTCTGAACCTTCACTGTCGCTCTGCTAAATGATCCTCTGCTCTTCCAAACCTTTGCTGCCTGGAAACCAGCGGCAGTGACCTGGTTCCTGGCCTCGCTCGGTCCCAGGTCTCCCTTCCGCTCTGTGCTAAGGTGAGGGGAGTTGCAGGTTGCAAGGAGCAGCCCGGGGTGGTTCTCTGTCTTGCACGGGGACTCTCAAATGTCAGAGTCCTGGGAGATTTCAGCCAGTCTTAATCATCTCTTGCCTCTGCATGAGCTGCAGAGGTTGTCACAGCTCGCTAAGGATTTTCCATCCTGGAGGGTCGAGCCTTGTAAAGGCTCTGCAGGAAAACACAGGGACTCCAACTGATCTCCTTCTATAATGGGGAAGCCGCAGAATTCTTTTCTGTAACATCCCTCAGGCTTGGCAGCTCACGGCAGCTCAAGGCAGTTTGTTCTGCCATGAGAGGAAATGGCACAACTTTGGTTTAACTGATGGAGCCGCTCCGCAGCCTCGCCAGTGGCACTGGAGCTGAGCCTGGAGGTGCTGGACCATCAGTCAGCTGGGGAGCCTGATATCGCTGGGGGTTTCTTCATCTTTCCTCTCCTGCCCATCCTTGTTAGCTGCCCTAAGACTTCTGTCGGTTGCAGGCACACCTGCAGGAGCAGAGCGAGCTGTGGGTTTCCTCTCGCCGTGGGCGCTGCCTCCCCTGCCAGGTGCAGGCAGGGCTCTGAGTTCCCGGCAGCCGGGGCGTGCAGGCAGCTTGGCACTGGAATGCAGGAAAAGGGAAAGGATGGGGAGAACGCAAAAACATTTGGATACAAAGGGTTTGGCCGTCACCCCTCGGCCTGGTCCGGTCCCGTGCCAGGCTGGCACCATACAGGCACCTGCGTGTCTCCTCTTGCCTTGCACGGCTTCACTCTGCTTTGGATTCGGTCCCGGCTCCCACTGAGACAGGAGAGTCCCAGTGATGGTGGAGTTACGCACATCACCAAACCAGACACATGGACAGGACAGGAGTGACTGTCTTGAGTCCTTAGTGGGCTGAGTCAGCCTTGCCAGGTGTGTACATGCTCTTAAATCCGGCTGGTGCTGGGGACTCCACGCTGTCCCCAGGCGACTGCCGCCACTCACTAATGACAAGGCTTCCACTTGGCTTCTGCTCCCGCCCTATTCCCCACAGCAGGGCAGGAGGCAGAGGAAAGGCATTTCCCCTTCCCTTCTTTGCCTCTCGGAGGGATGCTCCACAGCTACAGCCCTTCTGAAGAGCGGGCAGGATGCATCCCCGCTGGGGTGGAACAGGAAGACCCGTGTATCCTCCTGCCACCATCCTGTCCCATTGCCTGCTCAGAAACTCGCTCAAATTCCACCTGCTCAGCGTCGTGTGGATTTGGGGTTTCCCCCAGGAGGGCTGGTCTGAGGCTGGCAGCAGTGAAGGTTTCACCTGGTGCGCAGCAGGAGGAGGGGCAGGGGCAGGTGCTGGAGATCCGCTGTCACATCCAAGCGCAAAGAGCGGGCAGCCACTGAGCAGTGGTCACCACCTGTGCCCACCAGCAGAGAGCTGGAAAAAACTACGTGTCCCAGCAAGCTGAGGGCCACCACCAGCCCTGCAAGATGGAGAGTGGCTTCCTGGAGCTGGCAGTCACCCCCAGTCCCCTGGGGGAGGGTGGGATTGCTGCGGGAATGCCGCTACACCACGGGAAGGTGGCAGCTTGGTTTTTGCTTCGGTTGCATGGCCTAGTTTTGAGAGCTGGAATATGCTCAAAGCGGGGCTTTCTGAGTTGCTTTTTTTGGTTTTGTTTTGTTTTAAATGACAGCATTTCCCCTTTAAATTTACATCTCTAGCTGGGGAACACAGAGCCTGGTGAGAGAGGGAGTGTGAGACTTTTATAAAAAGAACGAGTCGGGTTTTATTATCCCTTTGAGACGAGCAGGGAAAATCTATACTGAAGGCATGAAATAGCAATAAAAATGGACTTTTTGCCAAAGCAAAATTAATTGAGTGAATCTCAGTCCTCAAGCCTGAGCTCTGAGAGGCTTATGAGATGGATATGAACGATGCTGCCCCCTTCCAGGCTCTCATCCCCCAAGGAGGGGAGGCAAATCCTCCCTGTGGTCCTTGGTGTGTGATGTGATCAGCGCATGGTAGCAAAGGACTCGTGCTTGGGATACAGCAAGGCTGAGGTTGCCTCCAGCCCTGATGGTCCCTGGAGCAAGGACCTTCTCCAGGTTCCTTGGCTTTGGGATGCCTGACTGTCATTGTTCCAGCATTTCCATCACTATGAATCATGGAATCCCATCTGGACTGCGGATCTGGGGGAGTTTTAACAAGAGGATGGAGGAAGACTGGACACAGGCTCCTTGAACCCACTCTAGAAGCCAGGAGAGGATCCTGCTGCCTTACCTTGGTCTGGGATTGCTCTTATTGACTGTTTTCCTCACATGTTTCTGCATCCTGTTCCTGCCACACTCTGAGGTCTGGCCCTCCAAGGTGCTTTCTGGGCAAGTCCTTTGCAGAAGAGGAAAATTCCCCTCCTGGGTTTTTTTTCTTCTGGACGTCATGTGTGGTGGCAGCAGCTCTGCTCTGCCATTTTTGGGTGGCAGGATGGCAGGAGGAGCCGCTGGACAGAGCAGCAGGGGAAAGACGATTCTTTTCAGCAGATGGTGCAAAGAGGATGAAGCTGTGTAAACCTCCTGAGTCCACTGGAGAGACGGAGATTAAATAGTGAGAGGGCTGAGAGGCAGCTCCAGGCAGGAGAAGGAAGGAGAAAAAAGGAAAAAGGGGGGTGGAAATAGGATTGGAGAGTGGAACTGGGGGAGAGGAGTGTTGGTTTGAACAGGCATCCCTCTCCCACTTGATGTCTCCCCTCCAATTCGGAGGGCCTAGATTCAGTGCCATAAAAATATAGCCCTTTTCAATCCCTTATCTTGCAGGAGCAGAAACAATTGGCCTGCAAAGAAGGAGAAAACAATCTGTTTGACTGACAAACAAAACCACATTTCTGCACAAAAGGAGGAGGAGGAAGAGGCAGCTGTCTGGCTGCTGCTTCGGCTTTTTTCCTTTCCCCTCCCTCTCCTGTCCCCTCGCTGACGGTGTCGGAGCGGAGCCGCTACCCTTGCCAGCAAAACACCCGCCGTTCTGACTGGCTGGGTTCAATGTCAGGCTCCCGCAGCAAATGTCATTGTCCTCCCTGCTGTCACCAGCCACAGTGGGGACATGCACCAGCCCTGCCATGATGCCCCCCCTGGGGATGGTGCAAGGACAGGTGGTACCCTGAGCATCACTGGGGCAGAGCCTGGGTCTCAGGAGAAGTGTCCTTTGGGTGCCAGAGAGAGAAGCTGATGGTTAAGAGAGAGAGGGACCAAGTCCAGGGGCTCACAGCAGCTGAGCTGGGGACAGAGAGGCCACAGGAGGTCCCCCACTGGGAGACTTTGGGGAATCTGAGCCAGGCTGTGGGCAATGCTCGTATTGCAGCACGTGGGCAGCATCCATGGGGCACCCGAGTGCTGCATCTGGAGATGCTGCTGGAGCCTTGTCCATCTTCAGCTCTGTGCCTCAGTTTCCCTTGCTGCAAATTCAGCAAGATAACAGGCAGCTGCTGTAAGTAAACTGGGGCTCTCGTAGAAAAGTGCTCCTCGCCCCTAAAGTCATCCTGGCAAGTTGTTATCCCAACAAATGGTTATCCCTAAAAATTAGTGAAAGAAACTACCACACGAGCCAAACTGGTGCTGAGGGGAATCCATCAGAAAGGAAGGAGCAGAGCCCATGGGATCTCAGCAGTTCTCCATCTCTCTGCAAGAAACTCCTCACTTGGAGGCTTTTTTGAAAAAGAAACTGATTTTCCCCATGTGATTCCCTGACCAGGAGCAGCAGCAGCAGTTTCCTGCCTGGAACAGCTTTCCAAGGGAACTCTGCTCTATGGGGACACGTGAAGAAAACACCCACGCTCCAAAAACAGCCAAATGCAATACCCAGTGCCTGAACCTGGAAAAGCAGAGGCTGGAGCAAAACAATCTCTGCAGGGGCTGGTAGTGCACACAGAGGGAATTGAAGTAAATAAAAGGGCACAAGAAGCCCCCAGGACACTCTTTTGATGTTGTTGCTGGTGACCTACTAGAATCCACTGGAAAGATGATCCTGCAGTGGTGGGTGGTTCACTTTTCCCTTTTTTTTTATTGTTTAAGGAGCTGTTTCCCTTCACAGCCAAGTGGCAAAATAACATGTAAGAAATCAGAGATTCCAGGTGAGTTAATAACAAATAATGAGCCTCTCAGTTCCTGAGTGGTTCTCTTGTGGCTGCAGTCCAGTCACAGAACAGCCAGGCTTTCCTGAGCATCCTCAGCCAGGCTCGTTGAAATGCTGGTATGGATTAACAGAAGCATCCTGACTTCAAGGGAATTCAAGAGATCCAGCCTCTGCTTCCTTAGATTGCCATAACAGAAGCTTTGGGGAATATTTGACCTGAAACATTGGAAGAATTTGATTTATTTTTAATTCCTGCACCTAAAATGCAGAATTCTCTGCACTTTCCTTTCCTCTTTCATTTCAAAGGAAGATGTGAGGAACTATCCATGCACGTGTCAAACTGCAGGCAAGAGAAGATACGAAGGATGACTGGACTACTTTTGCAACTTTGGCACTTGACTTTCCTCCCCAGAAGGGGAAGATGCATTGTCAGCCTGTCTTGTGATCAGGCTGTATCCTTTTGTTACCCTGATAAATGTCAGCTGACCAGGCTGGGATATAAAACAGCTCCATCTCTACCAGACCGTTGCTGCTCTGCCTCACACAGAGTGTTTGGGTAGGAGAGGGCCCAGCATCTCCCCACATGAGTGATGCTTGCAGCCTTTGCCTGGCCCTCCAGGGTCTGCGTCTCCTCCATGCCCTGACATGGCACCCCAAGGTCCTCCAGCACCCTTTTTCTGCTTTACCTGCTGCTGCCCCTCAAATTCTCCCTTGGCTTTTCCTTCCCTCTCCTTTCTCACAGCTGAACTCCAGGCAGAGGTGAGGGTTTGGCCTCCATGCTCAGAGCAAGGAGATGCAGTGCAAAGCTCATGCTGTGATAATCTGCTTTTCTGGTCCTGCATGCTCTGAGCACGACCATGGGAGCAGCTCTCGGGGTGAAACCAGTCTGGCTCAGCCCAGAACTTACGGGCAGGTGGTCAAGACGGGGAAGGTGGTCAAGATCTGGTGAAACCCCATCTCTCAGCTTCAGACCCTGGAGATGTCTGGATGTTCCCAATCTCTGGCTGTCGGGATGGTATTTCCCATGGCAGACCCAGTATTTGAAGCCACATCCACCTGTGTTTTATCCAGATCAACCCGGGACCTCTCCTTTTCCTGAGCATCTCCCACCTCTTCACACAGCCCAGAAGCTCGTCCTTGATGTTACTCTGTGCTGGTGCCTCTTGGGATTTGGCCAGCGTGTGTCAGGGCTACGCGCCTCTTCCTCTCCAGCTGCTCTGCTGCGTCACCCGGAGCATCCCTTCCTCCTGCCTGGGGTTGCTTTGCACATCCTGTTTCCCGAGTTACTTTGCCCTGATTTGTCCTAGGTCACGGGCATGTGGGTCCCTTCCTTGGCCGTGGTAGCACAGCCTCCTCGATTAGGTGTATCTCCAAGCATGACTTCCATCTGTCCGTCAGTTGCTATAGCTCATTCCCGCACCATTTACAGCCATGCAGGGGCACCTCGGTCATATGGAATAGTCACTGATGGTGGCAGGATTGTGCTAAATGATCTATTCCACACGTTTCACCTCTTCCCTATTCACAAATTGTTGGCGATTATTTTTTTTTTTTGTCGTTGCATTAAGTATTCCGAGTGACTGCGATTTCCCCCATCGTATTCATTATTCAAAATTGTTCTCCAGATAATTTCTGCAAATAATTTGCGGTCTTCGCTCTTTTGTGAATTCTCAGTCTCAAGAATGAGAGTCGTTTTAATTGGGATCTCGCGTCACATGATGGGTTTTGGCTTCCCGATTGGGCAGGCTTAATTTTCAGACTTTGAGGTTTGGGGAGGGAAACTGTTGCAATTAAGAATTTGAAATTCACTTTCTATGGTATCTTTAGCTGATGCTTAACATTAACAGTCTGTCTTGCTTCTTTTTTATTTTTTTTCCCCTTCCTGGCCAAAAATCGCTGCCGGTAACTTGTTGGCAAGAAACACTTGGGAGAATATAAACAAAAAGGTGGCACCAAAACAGCTAAATTTAACATATCTAAAAACTGGAGTGATGATTCACAGTGGTTTGTTGTGTATTATTCACGTCGCTCTGGTAAAAATAATGATCAAAATAATTTAGAAACATAAAAAGTCACACAGCAAGGGGACATTTATAGCGCTTGGTTTCATAAAATCTTCCATCAACGCTTCTCTGTGTGCCTGAGGAACATCCTGTGGGCTGGCTGCTGTGTTGTACCCTGGCCCTGGGCTGGGGCTGCTGGCGGCTCAGCGGAGGGAAGGGAGGTTCAACCAGCCTGGCACCTCGTACTGCCTTGATCCGCACCCTCAGCAGGAAGGACTCCGGTTGCCTCGTGCAGAGCTCGACTCCAGGCAGAGGGTGACCGTAAGTGACTCGCCCAAGGTCACACTCCGGCTCCCTGGTTCAACTGGAAATAGCTCCAAGGTCTCCTGATCCCCCCCAGCAGCCCCCTCGCTCCCAGGCGAGACAGAAAGGTGCAGAGTTCACATGTCTTCTCTAACCGACAGCCTGACTCCTGCCACCTCACCTAAAACCTCCTTGGCTCTGTCTTCTGCCCCCCCCCGCCTCGGGCTGAGTCAATACAGCCCCCTCCCAACCCCCCCTTAATAGCACGGGCTCCTGTGGCATATTTATGCCTCCGAAGTGGAGCGTTGTGCCGGCGTTCCCCTTCGTGCGGCACCCGCACAGCCCGGCTGCTGGCTTCCACCAGCTGCTGCTGCCGATTTCCCTTAAAAATAAAACCCCTCTAAAGGTACAGCAGGGACACCTTAAATGCAGAGCTGTGGCGTGCAGTTAATCATATCCTCTTAACGGGTTTATTCGCTCATTAAATATTTAAGACTCGTTTCTCTTTATCAATAGTGTGGAGGCGTGCAGGCCCCGGTGCAAAGATTTATGCACACAATAGGATCGGTGCATTTAGATTTGTTTGAAGGGATCTGAGAGCCATTTAAAACTCGACCGAGGGGGACGGTTTCTGCTGCCGCTGTTTTCCTCCGGTGAGGTTTCTGCCTCCTGACTGCGGTTGGGAGGTGGCAGAAGGGGAGGTCGGGAGGTGTGGGCTGATGGCTGCCTCCAGGACCCCTATAGTTGCTTTTGAAATAGCTGTGTCCCCTTTTTCAGGGATGCTGAGGTCTTGGAGGGGTTGGGTCTGGGTTGAGTGTTGAGTAGTGATGAGGATGGTCCTTGGGAAACGCGGTGTGTGGAGGCAGGACCCAGTGATGGGAGCATGTTTGTGGAAGTGGTGTTTTGATCCCTGCTTCCCACTGCTGTCTGTGGGAAGAGCTTTGCCGTTGTGGCTCAGATGTGAATTCCAGCTCGTCTGGCGCCGTTCGGGAGCTGTCATGCAGGTGCAACATCTGTTGTTCTTCTGTTATTACCTGGGCTCTGCTCTTCACGCAGGTGTAAGAGCAGTGGTGGCCTTTTTGGTTCATAGGAGTGGGAGGGGTGAAACCCACATCATCATCATCCTGCCTCATCCTCCCTATCATCTGCCCCCTCTGCCCACTGCAACTTGCCAGCCCAGACCCTCATCCTGAGCATCTTCATCCCCTACTCACCATGTCCCTCCCACCCCATGCCTGGTCCCCTGTCCCTGCATGGGGCTCCATGGCCACCAGCTGCTGCCAGATGTTCTTCGCCCTGGATGCGCAGAGGTGGTTCCTCCTGATGATGGGCACCCCACAGATGTGTGTCCGCCTGTTTCCTGAGCCCTGAGGGCTGTGGGTTGTGACACGGGGTGTGAGACAGGACTGTGTGTCCCGATGCACAATGTGACCTGTACCCATCCCTCCACGGAGCGCGTTGCTGGAGCTTGCAGGGACAGCAGGTCCTGGCATGCAGGACTCTATCTCCATCTCAGCAGCCTCTGCTTAGTTTGGGAGGGAACATCTCATGCCAAGACCTGTCCTCCCCAGGCTGCAGCTCAGAGTTGGAGATGGCAGCAGCTGACGCCCATTTTTTTCACCCCCTGTGGCACCCTGGCAGGTTCTTCCCGCAGCTTCGCATGCAGCCAGACATGCCTGTTCCAAAAACTCCACTCCAGGAGGTGCTGGGGGGGTGGATAGGAAGGGTGAGTAGCTGAAGTGGCAATGGGCAGAGCTGGCAGCTCCCTCCTGAGGGTGTGAGAAATACCCTGGCTGGATTATTGACAGCGCAGAGCATGGGAAGTACATGCATGCGTCAGATATTTACCCAAACCTCTCCTGCTTTGCAACGAGCCCACGAAAAAAAGGATCTGACAGCAATAAAACTGTCAGGTGGCTGCTGCTGCTTTTTTTTTTTTTTAAAGTTCTATGATAGCTTCTCCCCCCCCCCCCCCTTTTTTTAATAGCTAATGCATCTGTCACTACTTTCCTAATGAGCTTTCCGAAAAGGGCCTTGGGGACCTCTACCTATCCATGTGGGCTTGAATCGGAGCATACTCAGGGGAGGCAGAGAGGATTCAGCTCCCTGTTTCACCCCCATCTCCTCCCCAAACTCCTCTCGGAGGGCAGGTTGTCCAGAGGGAGGGGAGGGCAGCAATATCTCAGCACTCAGCGAGCTGGCGTTCACCCCCTGCAATCACAGCCAATAATGACAAAAAGACGGGGCTGCTGCCAGAGATGGAGAGCTGAGCTCCAAGCGTTACAGCAATGTCACAGCCTTGGGACTGCTGCTGGCTGCTACTGGAAAGAAATTTCCTCACAACAGGCAGAGTTATAGGAAGGAGACATTGATTGCATTAAAAAACACCCTCCCCACCTCTTTTTTTTGGCATGGATTTTCAAGGCTTTTTTTTTTTTTTTCTCCCCCCACTCCCCCCCGCCTTTCTCTCTCCATTTGCCATTGAAGTTGTGTTCAATAAAACCCATCGCCCGAGAGCGTCTGTTCGCATGTTCTCAGCAGTACAATGGGCAGAGGACTGCAGTGTGCAGAGCCCCAGCCAGCCTCCACAGACAATGAGGGGCTGGCAGCGGGGCAAGGGGGGGCTTCTAGTTTATTTTATTTCATTTTTCCCCCACCTGCCAGCCCCCACTACTAATTGTAATCACAAAAGGCAAATGGGAAGGGACTGGGGGAGCAAGGCTGTGGTTCACTGGGGTCATGGTCTCCATCAGTCATTCTCCCAGCCTGTTGCTGGGTAAAAGCTCGGCTCCTTGGTTTATCAAAATGACTGAGCAGTAAAAGCCTCTTCGCTCAAACCTCCCCCCCTCAAAAAAAGCTGTTTCAACTGACTCAAAAAGCCTGAACATCCCATTACCATCTTTGGGAGACTGTTGACTTCTCTAGGCACGGAAGGGAAAACAGGGGGTTTGGTGACTCAGGCACAAACCTGGAATCTCTTCCTCTTGATGATGTTGTTGGCAAATCCTTTAGGATTTAGCCCAAATCATCCAAGGACCAAACACCTCCATCCCTGTGCCATTGATAGGGGTCGAAAGGATGCACCACTTGGCAGGAGTGAATCCCTAATTATGCTGTGCCTGAGTTCCCCTCAGCTGTGAGATGTAAGGGTGCTCACCCTACTTTGTGTGATGGTGGAGGAGCTAATAGCTATTAATGCCAGGGACATGCTTCCAGATCTCTAGATAAAAGGTGCTCAAGGAGGGAGAATTATTATCACCATGGGCCAAAGAGCTACAGGGGATTCGAAATCTGTTTGTGTTCGTAGGATGTAACCACTAAGGAGGGAGAGACTGGGACAATGGAGCATGCACAGCACTAATGGAATGAGCGTAGGAAAGAGGATATCTCTGGAGACCCTTAGAAACCATTTCCCAGTGGTAAGATCTACTTGGGTTGTTTGTTCTTCTTCCCAGATGAGAGCTGCAGTCGTGGACGCTTTTATCACTTACGAGCTGGACTAGATGGAGGCCAGAGAATGTATTTGTAGGGACGAGCCCGCCTGGCTCTCCATTGGGTGGGTACAGATTTATCCGGTCTCAGCTTCAATTTATGGCTCTCAGAGCTGGGTTTGATAACAGAGAAACCTGGACTGGACATTTCAGACCTGTTTTCCAAAATTATGGGATGCGGCTCGGGCCTCTGGTGGAGATGCAAGGGCATGACTTGGGCATCTTGAGGCTGCAGCAGAAGGGTTGTTCAGGGTGGGCTCGTCCTGTCCCTTCTTGAGAGGGAGCCTTGGCATACAGTTTGGTTTGACGTGTGGATTTAGAACAGCTCCATGGTAGAATGTGGTGGTTTTTAAAGCCATTTCACTGGGAGATTCACTTTTTCCAGCTGATTCACCAGTTTCTTGCCGTGGTGACAGCAGAGCTTCCTCAGGCTCCGCATGCTAATGCACTGTGGTCCTGGCTGGAGGCTCCTAACGCCGAGTGGGGCCAGGGACTGTACAAACACAGGTTGTCCCCTGAGATTAAAACCAAGCTAGACAAGCTGTTTGTGGTCTGGCAGTGCTGAGTGCATTGCTGTGCAGAGCGCTGGGCAGGCAGGTAAGGCACAGGCAGCATCCACCCTGGCTCCCCTAGAGCTCACAAATTCTGCCTGCCCATGGATCCTCATTCCGTCCTGCTCCAAAATCACGATGTTGCCTTTCCTCTGTGCCCTGAGACAGCCCCATTTTGTGCTCGGGGGAGCCGCAGCCTTTCTCACTGGAGACCTGCAGCACACCATGCTCTTTTTTTTTTCCTCTCCTGTCTATTTTTTTTTTTCTCTCCTGGACACTTTACTTAGGTTCTTTCTTCCCTCTCATTTTCTCTACCATCAAATGAAAGCCATTCAGACCAAAACGGTTCAGTCTGCTCTTTGTGTCTGGAAAACAGAACACCAAAGACAGCTGGACCTACCCGAGATGGCCACGGCCGTGGCAACAGTGGCTCTTTGTTAGCGCTGTTGTCTCTGCCCCTATCTCCAATGTCTGGGGCCCTGTCTCTTTAAAGCTTTAGTGTGCTGTGTCAAAGCCAACAGAGTTCAGCTTATTAATGGATTCGCTAGGTTAATATCCCAACAGTTTGGCGTGGTGGGTTTTGTTTTTTGTTTTTGTTTTTTTTTTTTTCCCTTTCCACCAGCATAATTTAGAAAGAGGGGGAAGGGGAAAGAAAGATAACCCAGTCCCATTTCTGGGGAGGAGGGCACGGCATGGCTCATTGCTTTGGAGAAATGGAGCTGGAATGGTTGGTCGGGGCCACGAGAAGGTGGTGGCCCAGCCCTTCGCCTTCCTGTCTGTATGTACATCTCTCTCTATCTCCCTCTCCTGCGGGGTTCCCTGCATCAAAGCTTCTTCCAGTTCTTATGCTAATGAGGTGCATTAATGCTTAATGACTGTGAACAGGCTTGTTTAATTGCACCTATCTGAGCAGGAGGCACGTTGCTGTATAAGAGGGAACGACCATGTAAGCAGCTGCATGCCCTCCTGGACAGTCTTAATTACATGTAAAACTGATGTGATCTAAACCACCAGGCTGGTGATTAGTTTAGTGAGGCAGGTGGTACTTTGCAATTCAGTGCCTCAGAAACTCTAGAGCAAGTGAGATCAGATTCTTTCGTAGGCTATGGAGGATAAGGCAAGCCCTGATCATCCTTGAATTTGATGTTGGGTGGGGACAAGCACGGCATAGTAGATTAATTTAATTAATTTATTGCAGTTAGTTTGCAAAGACATTATCCGCCAGCGTCTGTGCGGAATACTGAGCAGTCCCATTAATGCAATGCTATTTTGCCTGTAAATCCTCTCCCCCCGCCCCTTAGAGGAGGAATGAGCTGCGATGGTCTCAGCTTTCTGCAGCGTTATCTCGCGCTGGTTGAATACGACTGATTGTCTGAACTACAAAGGGGCCCGGCTAATGCAAAGCCATCCCTATTGGCACCAGACCTAGATTAATGACTCTGCATGCATTGACTTGGCTCCAAACTGGATTTCCCTAAAGCAGCTCGCTGCTGCCTGCGCTCCCATATCCTCTGAGCGGGCTGGGATTGTTGGGCTGGCCAGAGCCGTGGGACTGGGAGCATCTCCAGGAGGGAAGGCTGTGGATTGGGGGTGCGCAGGTATGAAGGTACCTGTTCCCGCCAGCCATCTGCTGCTCATTACCCGGCCTCGCTGCTTGTGGTTATTTGTTTTGCTTTTATTCACCAGAGGGGGGATTTAAAAAAAACCCAACAAACCACCCAACAAAACTAAACCAAGCTCTTTTAGAAACTGCTTTGGGCAGGGGAGTGAACTGACTCCAGCAGGAATTTGGGGTTGGTTGTGCTCCCAGGATAGGCATCTCCTGCCCTGGTGGGTGCTCACCCCTTCCTCATCCCCACACTAGACCCTTCCCTGGCCCCACACCGAACTCTTCGCCTCAGCTCGTCTCCCTCTGGCTCTTGCTCCCTGTCACCATCCCGTGAACTCTCTGCTCTCCCCTCTCCTGCCTGCCCGGGCCCCAGCCGAGGCTCTTCCTGACGTTACTCCCACAACAACCACTTCCTTCCCGTCCCGGCAGCCCCCAGCTCCTCAACCGGCTCTGCCCGGCCCCTCGCTATCTCCCTGAGACCCTTCTCCTGCTCCTCCACTTCCAGCCACTGCTGTTTATTTTGTAAAAGGGCTTAGAGGCTCTTTATCCTGGAGTGAAGCCCGTGGCCGTGGCGCTGCTGGGTTGGGGGACATTCAGCATCCCAGTTCCACCATTAAAGCCTTTTCCTCGTGTCCACAACACCCACTGGGGTTTTGGGGTTAGAGACCCACCATGTGGGACATGTTTTAGCCAACACGCCAGGACCAGCTCTCCAAAGTGAAGCATCCCCCCAGCCCTGCTGTGTTTCGGGCTCCTGGCCATGGCAGCCCCCTGTGTGCGGTGGGAAGGTGGCAGGGCAGGAGCTGGGAAGAGGCAGGGGAGGTGTGTGGTGTGGAATGAGAGCGCTGTGGTGTCTTCCTCGGTGTCTTCCTCTCGGTCGACACCGTTTCCTGGCAGAAGGCCATAGCGGGGGTGGCAGCTGAGGAGAGGGGGTGACAGAGGGAGGCACAGTGACCTCGAGGGGAGAACAGGGACCTGCCTGGTTTGGGGTGGGAGCTCTCCCTCTATAGAACCCAGCCCCATTCTGGAGGGCCGCAGCTGCCTGTCTCCCCATGGGAAGGGCAGTGGCCCCACTACCATCTGCCTTCCCCTTCCCACCCCATCATGGCTCTTCCCTCCTTGTCCCACCAAGGCTCATTTTGCTGAACCATCACTTGGCCTTGCAATGGCTCAGAGGCAGACTTTGGGTGGAAAAGCAGACCTTTCCTCTCAGAGAAGCCACCCTGAGTGCAGTCCCATGGTGAGGGTACCAAGACAGCCCCTGAGCATCGCGGCATTGCTGCTCCCAGGGACCACCCAAGACCTTGATGCAGTGGCAGTGCCATGGCCACCCAGAGTACCACCCCTTTGAGTGGGATGAGCATGCCAGGACACCCTATCGCTGTGAAATCAGGAGTGTTTTGCTCTTCTGAGGAGAGATGCTGCAAAACTGGCACCACATCAGGGTGCATCCCTCCAGGGGGGTGCTCAGCCCTGCCTCATCTGAAGGCGTAACACCCTCGCACTGAACCCCCAGCCTGAGCAAAACCTTTTTTTAGCACTCTCCTATTTGCCAAGCTTACTTCCTTTCTTTTGATTCTTACCACCTACATACAGTCTGACTGCAACAGCAAAAAAAAAAAAAGGGGGGGGGGGAGGAAGAATTGCAACATTCAGTTGAAGGCTTTTCTGTCTAATGACGTTAAATTTATTAACCAAAACTCCAGCTGCACCAGGCTGGGATCTAATAATATTCAGGCTATGGAGACATCAAGTAGAAAGAAGCTTAAAGCCCTTTTTATTTCACAGTAAAACTGTCAGTAAATAACTGGATTGTCTTGAGACTGAGAAAATGGGGATTTATCTTCCTGAACATGAAAAGTGTGCTTATTTTTTTTTATCAGCTTCAAAAAGCCCCAGCAACCTTGATTTTCCTTCCACACCGTTCTCAGCAGCTCTGCCAAGCCCCAAAACCACACAAATCAAGAGACAGGCTCTAAAGATATTTTTAATTAAATTAATTCCTTTTCCTTCCTTCCCCATTTCTCCCTTGTCCCCTCCTCCATCCTCTCTTTCTCTCTCCCTGTGTCCCCAGCTAATGACTTCTAAGCACTGTGACATTTCAGCACTGGCTGTCACTAACACCACACCTCCGTGCTGGTTATAAATTGGGCACAGAGACATAAAATTCCCCGCAGAAGGTCCCCGTTTGATGATATTCTCCGAGGTAAATCTCCAATAGCTCCCTGTTTTCTTTAATAACGCTAATAGGCATAGATTAATTAAACTGTTATATTACTTCCTTCTTTCTACCAGCACCAGTTAGAAATCTTATTACCTGCTCCTCTCTGCTTGCCTTTTCCCCAAGGTGGTTATATTCCAACCAGTTACCAAGGCTTCCCAGAGCCCGTAGCACAAGGTGAAACGGCAGACAGCGTCTCCACGAGGCTGGATCCTGCTCCCAGCCCTTGGCTCCCAAACCCCAGCGACCTCAGCAGAGCCCAGGCAGGCGTAAGCAGGGTCAGGATTAAGCCCGGTTTTTTTCTGAAGAGGTTCTGTCTTGAAAGCAACAGCAGGGCTATTGTTGAGTCTGGATGCCCCCTCTAAAAGGGACCACAGCTGTAGGAAAGGGAATTGTATACATCCATCAACTCCTCCAGGGCCTCAGGATGTATTAGTTAAGATTGGGGGATAGCATGTCTCGGCTCCACTGAAGGGCTCCTTTGAATGACACGTTGGATATACTGTTGCACATCTGGCCGCTGTATTATTGAATTGCTCCTACGATTGCATTTTCCAGACCACGGGAATGTGTTGGTTCAGGAGTGGGAAGGGGGGGGAAAGATGAAGGGGACAACATGTGGGAAAATTAGAAGGATGCATCCCGCGGGGTGGGGTGGGTTGGGATGGAGCTGCGTGGTGGAGGCGGGGAGGGGAGGGGGTAGCGAGGCAATGCTTTCACACAAAATGCCGTGTTGCCATTTGAAATCCACTCCAGAGCTTCCTGCTCTAATTAAATTTGTCACCATCGTTACTATAATGCCTGCCATTCCTCCGGTGCTTTTTGTTCTCAGGGATCCTAAAACATGACAGAGGCAAGGGCAGATCCTCTGTGTTTCCTCTGCAGGAGGTTTTTCACAGCGAAACGGGGAAAATGCACTTGAAGGAGCTGCTTTGGGGCAGGGCTGCAGTCACTCCTGGTTTGGGGACACTGAGGCTGGGCAATCTGGACATCTCTTGACGATCTCTTCCAACCTTAATGATTCCATAAGGTGTCTCCTGGGACTGCTAATTTGCAGACGCTTGGGTGAGCGCCCTGGGAAGCCCTGCTGAGCCAAAGAGCCCCTCTTGGGCCCTCGGTTGGCTCATCCCGCTCTCGGCCCCTTGGACCCACACAGAGCCCAGTGTCCCTGAGCCACCTCCACTCTTGGCACCGCGTCCACCCGCTGGCCACTGCCAGCCTGCCAAGAGATGCCCCTTATGCCTGCTCCACGCCGTGCTGGGGCAGAAGGAATTCACTAATTACTCACAGCTCTTAATATGGCCCCTGAACGCTGCCAGAGTGGCGTGAAGGGCTCAGAGCAGGAGACACAACCTGCTCCATCGTGTCTTCTGTGTCAGCTTGCAGCGAACTGAATGCAAAAAGGCTGTCTGAGCTGCAAACAGCAGAGCCCTTGGAAATTTAAAGGTGCAGAGCACAGAAAACAAAGGCGTTTGTGCTGCTGAATATTCATCCTGGCGTCTGATCCTGCCAGGAGCAAAGCCTGCACAGCTCCCGTGAAAGCTGATGGGAGGGAACCTTGGTCTCAACCTCATCTTGGGCTCCAGCCCAAATCTGAGGGGGGAGAGCAAATTAGTCCTTAATGCACATATATCTTAGGCTAAAACCTGATAAGGGAACTCTCCTATGTTAATTTACCTGAGTTATTTACTATACTGATTGCTGAAGGTACTCTGATTAGCGCATGAAATATTTCTATACCTTCGGTCTGATTAACCCATATCTGCAAAATAAATATTTGTCTCATTATAGTTATGCGATCGTGCAATCAAAGACCCTATCATAATGGGAAAGGGAGAGAGTATCCGTGTGGAAAAGGCAGGGAACGGCGACACAGAACGGGCAGGTTGGAGAGCAGGGGGATGAAAAGCAGGGGCATGGCTGGTGGGGGAGGTTTAGCCCCCAGTCTCTGGCTCGGATCTGGGGGGGGTGGGTTGAAATGCCGGGGAGGGCACGATTCTCCTCCCGTTTCACCAGTGCTAATTGGGACTCATTCCGTTTGACTCAGCAGCGTTGCGCCAGTCCCAGTGAGAGGAGGGTCAGACCTTGGGAATCACAGGGGTGAGTCCCAGCAGGCTCCCAGCATCCAGCTTTTTTGAAACAGAAGCAGGGAGTTCCCGGCAGCGCGGTGCGTGTGCCAGTCTCCCAGACGAGCTCTTAAAATAGCCCAGCGCACCAGGCTGTGGCACCAGGGGAGAGCGCGGAGGATGAAGTGTTCAGTCTTCCTGGCCCAGATCCGGGGAGAGGGGGGTTGGCAGCTCCCTGCACAAGGCGAAGGTGGCCTAAAGTGTGATTTGGGGACAAGGGCACCCCACAACCAGGTGGCAGGGAGCAGAGGAGTCACCAGCCAGCGGTGCCGGCACCACCAAGCGCTCTGGACATCCCTCTGCGAGGGGAGCCGTAAGTCATCTGGAGGAGAGGATCCCCCCTCTGCTGTTACAGGGCTGTTTTGCATATGCTCCGTGAGGGAAAGAGAGGAGTTTTATTGTGGCTGTACAGAAGAGCTAAGTCAAGAGGCTGCTTTATGGCTGGCGGATCCCAGCGTGGAGAGCCAGGCGTCCCAGATGCAGTGTATAGCAAAGCCTGGCAGTGTCGTGGAGCACTGCTGCAGCACTGCTCGGAGAAAGAGCTGAAGTAATTTTTCTTCTAAGGGCAGGGGGTACTGGGGAGGAAATATGAAGGCAGCCCTGTTGCTAAGGAAATCTGCTCTTTGTACGGTCGTACATTTAGGTAATGCTAATGAAAGGCCATATAGTAGCGAGGTGCGGATGTCAGCACTGTGCACTCCTGGATATTTGATTAGCATTTCTTTGACTTTGCCTCCTCTAACAGAAATACCTGAGTGCACGGATATTAGGAAAACAAAATCCCACTTCTCCTCTGCCAGCAGCCCAACGTTACTCAGAGAAAGGAAAAGCCAAAATAAGACGCTCCATAACGAATGTGGTTTTTTACCCCCACACACACCCTGGAGAGGATGAGAGCAAACATGTGATGAGAACAGAAATAGTCACATCACTTAATGCATTGCTGGACGGTACCCAGCCGGCACAGTGCTGAACCTGGCGTGAGACCCGAGAGCAGCAAACCTGCATAGCATCCCATTTAATGGCTGATGGCCCACAGATGTTTCAGACCTCGAAACTGCATCTCTCAGAGGTTTCCCCTTCGACTCAAGCATCAGCACACAGCTTTTGGAAGCAAAGGCTGTGGATGTTCAGTCCAGGGACCCAGCACATCTGTGGATTAGCTGGTGTGTGCTTATGTGCGTGGCATCCGACCCTGGACCCGGTTTGGGAAGTGAGAGAGGAGCCGTGCCTCTGCTGCAGAGCACTGTGTCCTGCTCTTGAGCATCACTGGAAGAATGAGTCAGCCTTTTTCCTTCACACGGGGGTCGAGTGGCTGCCCCTGTCTGAGTGTCACTAATAAAAGCACCCAGAAATGGAAGGGCTCTGTGCTTGCATGACATGCTCGCAACAGTTTTAAAGACCAGCTGCTCTGCGTGAGACTTCTAGAGAGTGAAAGCGCTTGAATGAAGCCCTTATATCTCTCTCTTTTTCCTTTTCCTTTTTTTTTTCCTTGCCACACAGTGCAGCGTGGGCTCTGTTCCTCCTCGCCTTTTGCTCTTGCTCCCTGGGGCAGCCCGCTGTGTCTCAGAGGCATGAGGAGTGAGTCCTCCCGGGAGTCCTCCAGCTCGTGTGAGGAACGGCCCCTCGGGAGCTAAATCCAGCAGCAGGGCCCCGAGGTGGCAGCGAGCTCTCTCCTCGATGACAGCAGCGCCTGGGACAGAGATTTGGAGGTTTGCATGCCTTCACTCCCTCCCTGCCAGCACCTGCCCCTCCCTCTCTCCGTTGTGCAACATCCCAAGGGCAATTACAGCAATGCTTACGTGGAGGAGTGATATTGGGAAAGTATTTAGTCATTTTAACTGTTCTGCTGGCGGCTCCCCTCCCTTAAGGTGGTTCCTATTTCTTCTTCTCCCTCTCCCAGCATTTTGTGGCAACTTCTCGCTACACCCCACGGGCCAGTGACCCTTTTTGGTGCATCCTTGGGTACCATGGGCCCCCTTTGGCGAGGGGAAACACACACTCCTCCAGAAGAGCCACATTCCCATCGGATAACGCTTTTCCTTTCCCCATCCCTCCCGTGCTTATTACTACAGTGATTTTAAAGCTTCCACCCCTCTACAGCAATGAAGCGGAGGGGGATGTTTTTGAGAGCAAAATTAAGAGGCAGGAGGACACGGAGCTTCTCGTGCTCTCAGAGGCTTCTGGACACTTCTCTGCCTCCATCCCTGGGCTGATTTTCCCTGGGCCCAATGTAAACAAGGCAATCCGTTATGGCAGTTTGAGCGTTACTCCACAAACACGCCACTGGTCCCTGCCCCCATCAGAGGCTCCCTCTGCTCCTGCTCTTCCTGCTGCCCTGCCGTGCCCTGCCGTGCCCTGCCGTGCTGTGCCATGCTGTGCTGTGAGCCTTGGCTTGGCACAGGGGTTATCGGATGCTTGTCCACATGTGGGAGCGACCTCTGAGCACTGGAGGGTGAGAAAGGCTCCAGTGTGAACTGGATTTGAGCCTTCACATCCCCATAACTCACTGCACGGCTCATCCCAGTGCAGCTGCAAAACTGGGGAGTGTCCAGGGAAGTTCAGGGACACGAATGCGCTCCCATGGAGGGACGTGGGAGAGTCCTGGGTATTGTTTATCCCAGAAAGATGGTGAAAAGAAGAGGCCGTGGGTAAAAGAAGATAAGCTCATGTGCGCACAAGAGCAGCACTAAAAAATACATGATTAAGGTTACAAAGTCAGGCATGGAGCGTGTAAGAAATCCTGGAATTAAGGACACCTGAGCAGCTTACGGCCACGAACGTTGTGCATTCATTAGGGCGCTGTCTTAATTCTGTGGTTGCAAGGTGTTCCTTCCTCGGGGGCTTTGCCTCAGGGAGTGTGGGATGGATGGAGGGTGGTTAAAAGCAGTTCAGTGGCCAGTTTGTGACTGTCCCCCACTATTCTTTTGCAGCCCCAGTGCCTTGTTTGCTGTGCATTGTGCAAACCCTGCTTGGAGGGCAAAATTGTTCCTCCTGGACCATATCCTAAAATTCAAGCCTGCTCTTGCCTCTAACGTTCCCTTCCTTCCCTCTGTCCCGCCTCCATGCTCCTCAGTGGTTGGCAGGACACCCCCCGCCCCGGCAGTAACCCTGATGGGAAGGGTTGGCATTGCCCTGGGACCCCTGCGCAGGAGGGAACCCACTCTGCAGCTCCAGGAGGGCTGATGCAAGTGCAGCCCACATGCTTCACACTGCCAGCATTTGATTTTCCATCTGTTTTTTTGTTTTGGTTCAGTTAAAGGCAGAGAGCAGAGGTGGGTTTTGGTGTGAATCTCCTGTCTGTCTGCATGGGGTGTGTGGGACAAAGGCAGCTTAGTATGGAAAGCCCCAGAAGCACCCCAAGGAGTGGGCTGGGGACCTTACAAGACATCATTTCTCCCGAAGCTGTGGGAAAAGTGTATCTTTAGGAGAAGCAGCCTTGCAGCCTGCTTTATGTATTCGCTGTCTGAGAGCTGAGCCAGCCAGGGCCTGGAGGGGACAGATGAAGGAATTAAGGACATCTCAGCTGGGCAGCAGGACGAAGGGATGCTTGCAGGGGAGCTGGCTCCCACACCTGAACCACTTTGGAGGCAAGGCTGGGAGTTACCCGAGCTTTTCTTAGCAAGAGAGCCCTCCACCGGAATAATGTGTTGTGGACATAAAAGGAGATCTGGAGAGGGAATATTTTCACCCTGGAAGCTGCTAAGGAACTTGCATTTAGCTGCTAGCAATCTGTTTCAAACTGAGTTCCTGTCCCAGGAAAGAGAAAGCAGAGCAGACTCGCTGTGCAGACCGACTGTAAATTCTTTTCTGGCTTTGCTGGGATAAAAACAATGTGCTCTCAGAGAAAACCTCCCAGAAATCCAGGACATGAGCATTTTATATGTCAGACCTCTGCCACTTTGGAGAGAGCAGCTAAGGAGACCAGTCAAGTCTCCTGACTTTCATTTATTGGCAAGCCCTGGCGAAGGACAGAGAGCCTCAGTGAGCCGGACAGGTCACAGTGACACACGCGTGACCACGGGAGAGAGGCCGGGAAACTGTTCCTGAGAGAAGAGATGGGAGAGGGATATGTGTAGCAGAGCCCAAAACTCAAAAGCCGTGGTGAAACTTTGCCTTTGGATGCCTGCAGCAGCAGCCCGGGGAGCTTTCCACAAGGACGGGAGACATTTCCCGCCTCACGGCATTTGCTTAGAAAGTGTTCAGAAATACACTACTAACCATCCTTTTCTGCTGGGAATTGTCATTAGCAGCTAAATTCAGTGTTTTACATATAAAAAGCACCGAGACTTGATTCTGTGCAATGCTTTCTTCAAAGTCCTTATGGAAGAGAAGCTCAAAGCTGGATTTTGGCTGAGTTACAGTGAGGCATTGGAAAGTGGGTAGGTGCATGTGGTGTGGCCAAGGCAACATGCCATAGGGTGTATTCCCGGACCTGTGGGTTGCTGCACGTGAAGTGGCTTCCATCAAATGTGCACAAACAACACTCACTGGGAGACCGACAATGGGCAGGTTTTCCTGGACACAGCAAGAATCTTGGAATCACAGAATGGTTTGGGTTGGAAGGCACCTTCCAGATCACCCTGTTCCACCCCCTGTCCTGTGCAGGGACCCCTTCCACTATCCCAGGTTGCTCCAAGCCCCATCCAATCTGGCCTTGAACATTTCCAGGAATGTGGCATCCACAGCTTCTCTGGGCAACCCACGCCAGTGCCTCACCACCCTCACAGGAAAGAATTCCATCCTAATACCTAATCTAACCCTTTGCTCTGTCAGTTAAGTGCATCCCTGACTGTAATTATCCTATCACGTTGCAAATCCCTGCTGCAGCACCAAGGGCTGTGTGAGATGTTCAGCCTTTTGGACAGGGAATGAGATTCCTGTTCCCTCAGCTGCTTTTTCATCAGGACCTGGAATTTCCCAGCGGAGGCCGTACCCATGCTGAAAGGAGCCTGGAGCAAAGGTCCCCGTGGAATTGCTGGTTTGGAAGGAGATGCAGTCTCATGCCCTGGTCTGCGGAGGAGTTTCCAAACACAGGGAATTAAGATGGGATTTCACTGGAAGCGGATTATCCCATTTCTCTCTTCTCTGAGCACATTTCTCCCGCTGAAGCAGCACATGACAGGCAGGGCCGCCGAGGCAGCCAGCGGGGCAGCTCCCATGCCACGCGTGCCAGAGGGGAGTGAGCCCAGGGCTCCAGAGGTTCCCTGTGTTCCCAGCGTGGCTGTAGCAGGAGCAGGGATGGCAGGAGAGGGATGGAAGGAGAGCAGGCAGCAGGCACAGAGCCGTGGTGCTGGATGGGCGGCACAAAGCGCTGTCAGAACAGCAGGGACTCCGCTGGCGACGGCTGCAAATGGAGATGGAAAGGGCTGGAGAGGAAAGGACGCGACACAGCTGGTCCCTTTCGGCTTTGATCTTGAAAGCAAAGGGGTGTTGGCCACAGTGCAAGAGCGGGGAAGAAGGGGGATGACTCATAAAAATATTGGTGTTTCCATGAAAATGCTGTTACCTGAGGACAGAAAAGAGGAGGGACCTTCCCTGCATAAGGCGGAGGGGGGGGGGAGCTGGATGAAAAAGTGCCCCTTGTGTGGAAATATCCAGCCCACTTGGGAACACAGAGCCTTTTGCTCTGGAGCCAGCGGGTCGGTTGTTTGCTGGGAATTGCTGGTTTTGTGCAGAGCAGAAGGTGGTTTGTGTGCTTGTTGCTTCAGGGCAAAAAAAAAAAGAGCAACATAAAGGAAGAACTGGTTTTCTTGGAGGCCTGGGTGGAGAAAAGAGGGATCTTCTTTGTGACAGCCCACCCTGGGCCTCTACATCCTTCCTGCTGCTGGATGAGGGAGTGAGTTGAGGGGGATGATCCAACCCTGGGGAGCTGGGGAGAAGTGAAACACACCCCAGAAGCTTCAGTCGGAGACTCTGGCCACAGGAGGGCTGAGGTTTGGTCTTCCTGACCACCACGGGGTTTGTGCTGGGCAGAGGTTTGTAGTTTCCTCACAGGCACATAGATTAGCTTTTTTCTCTCACAAGTGATAGATGTGCCGTGTCCTGCACAGGAGGACACAGGAAGGACAGACAGACATGGCTGCCACTTGCCCTGCACCAAAGCAAGCTCAAACTTTCTCTCTCTGCCCCTTCCATGAGCCCTTGGGGGATTCCAGCTCACAGAAGCCTTACATGCAGCGTCGGACCAGCTCTAATTTTTATCCTGGAGGCAAAAATCACTGGAAATAATGCTTCATCACTCTGAAGGTCCTGACACCACCCTTAACCACCACATCACGAACCTCCTGTCGCAATTGTGATCTGCGTATGTGTCAAATATTGCCTCGCAGATAAAAGCTGCTCCGCAGGCACCTTTTGTACTAAAATACGGAGCCTTTAAAATGTGAAAGAAACAACAAAATGTAGGACGCCACACAAAGCTGACCCACTGGGGACTGGGGAGGGGGGGGGAAACCCGCAAGAAGGAGGGCTTGACACACAAAAATTGTTTTGTTAACAAAGCATCATTGTTCCACTCTGAATCGGTTTGACTGGAGTGGTAGAAACACCCCATCTGGAGACAGATGGAGAGTTTTCTGGCTAAAGAGTTGGCGGGAGGAGGGCCGGCTGACAACTCAGCAGATAGCATTGTCTGCTGCTACCTTGGCAATGGAGAGGAGAAAGGGCGGGTGGGAGATCAGGCGTCCCCCCCACCCCGTGCAACCCGCCCATCACTCCAGATCCTTCTGGAAGGAGGTGCGCGTCCAGGTTGGCAGCTCACACCCTGGGATAATCCTTCCCTCTTTTGGAGCTGGTTGGGTGCTCCTGGGGACCAGCAAGGTGTCCGAGAAGGCTACGAGTCACTGTATCCCCCTCTGAGGTGCTCTTGGTGAGATGGTACCATGCCACTTGTGTGCTGTGCCAGGGCTTTGTGTGATGTGGGTTTAGCAGCACTGGGAGATCAAAGTGGAAATTGCTTCCCAAAGTGAGCGCAGAAGGCTTGCTCCTGCTCTGGAATGGGTTTGCCGCTAACTTCCAGGAGAACAGGATTTGGGCTGCTGGAAGGATGCTGAGTGGAAACCAGCAGGGTCAGAGGTGCAGGGAGTAAAACTGGCGGCAGCAGCAAAAGTTGATGCAATACGAAAACACTCAGGGATGGGACACGCACGGGGTGTCCTGGTGACCCAGCAGGCCTGCGGGATGCCTGAGGACCAGCTCTTGGAATGAGCAAGGAGAAATCTATGTTGAATGCTGTGGCCTCTGAGCTACAGCACAGGCTCAATGAGAGTGAGGTGGTTTATGGCATCAGGCTCTGCTGGCACAGAGTGACTGCTCTGCTCAGGAGAGCTCACCAACAGCCCCTGCTCCCTCTGCTGCCTTCCATGCCTGATGGGAAACTCCAGGGTGGGTTCTGCTCCTGCCAGAGCTTTGAGGGATGGTATCCTGCCCACCCTATCTGAATTCCTGATGACTTGCTAATTGCTTGACACACTCTACTTGCAATGCAAGAGACAGGCTCACGTCATCCTCTGTGGTTTGCCAGGGGAGAGTGTGAACCTCTTTCTGACTTGCCTTGAAATAGATGAAAAAGAATAGAGCTGGGTATGATTAATGTGAAAACTTCAGCTTGGTTTCCTGCCTTGGCATCTGGGCTTTGGTCTTTTTTAGCATTACTGTGCCTTGTTTTTGAGGATTAGGCACATGTGGGAGCATCTGAGAGCTGATGGTGCTGGCTGCGGTGGTCTGGGGGCTCCTCTGCAAGGCCTGTCCATAATCCCCAGGTGCTGGAGACATTCCAGGTTTGTGCAGCAGTCACGGAAGGATTCAGGTGGTTGCCTCAAGGCACTTCTGAGATAATACCTCAAGGGCTCCTATTCAAACCCACTGGGGCCTTTACACTTGCACGGTGGAAATCAAATGAGAGGCACCATGGCTTTTCAGGGAGCCAGATGAGCAGCCCAGCTTGCCCATGGGCTGCAGGCAGGTGGTCACCCACGCAGAGGGGATCAGGGGACTGGCACAGCTTTGATACACCAAAAAAAAAAAATAATTCATGGAAGTAATAAAGTAAAAGGTGGTTTTGATGTTTAAGCCTCAGGGCTGCAGATGCAGCAGTGACAGAAGGTGTCCTGATGCCCTGGTGTCCTCAGACCCATCCAGCCATGTGCCCTTGAGCTTGGGGAGCTGGATGCAATTTTGGCTTCCCACCCTGGCTCAGCAGGTTTTACCTCCTGCATCACCTGCTCCGGGACAGATCCTGCCTGGTCTGAGCAGTGCTGAGCTGGTCCAGGGGGACTCAGCACAGGATGGAGTGGGAGGGTGACAGGAAGGTTTGCGTTACCCAGGGTGTTTGCATCCATCATGGCACCACAGGTGACACTGAGGTGAGGCTTGAGAAGTGAAGGGAGTCACACAAGGTGAAGCAGAACAGGCTGGATCTATTCACTTGAGCTCTCCTGCAATGTGTCGGTAGTCGCAGTGGGAAGGGAGCTGGCCTTGGGAGAAGCAGGATGCTTGCACAGCCATCCACTGCTTTTGCAGCCATTTTGCTGCCCTGGGCTGTTAGGGACACTGTCCCCACAGCCTGTCCCCAAAAAAACCATCCTTTTGCTGCCTCGGATTTCAGCCGTGCTGCTGCACCGTGCTGGCAGGAGAGGAGAGGCGAGGTGAGGCAAGGCAAGGAGGCTCGGCTCATGCCCACTTGCTGTCACAGCACTGAGCCCTTGACGTGGCTGTGGATGCCAGGAGCCAGCCGGGGCACAGGGCTGCCCTGGGAGGAGGAAACAGGGTCTGGGTTGCTGGTGATGCATCAAAGCATCCACGAGTGAGATCTGAGACATTCCTGGCAGCAGGTCAGGGTGCTGTTCGCTTTGCCCTACCACTTGGAAAGCAAAGTATTCCCCCGGGGAGGTGCCATCCATCCCACCGTCACCCCCATCCCGCTACCCCGGCATCTCGCTGCGTGGCAAGTGAAATCTTTCACCTTGCTTTCCCCTGTGCAGTAAGGGGAGAAAAAAATTCGCATGCAAGCTCTCCTGGGAAGCACAGGGCATGGATTCACCTTGCTGAGAGGCGAGGGAGTCGCTGGGAAAGAGGTGCTGGAATAATCGCAGAGCGGATTTAATCTGCAGCGACTCCGCTGTCCCCGGTGTGAAGGCGCCCGGGGAGGTCCGGGAGCGTTCGGGCGGTGTTGTGCTGCTCTCGCTGCCTCCCAAACGCCTCCCGCGCCGGGCTCTGTGAATCAGCATTTCTGCAGTCGAAAGCAGACAGCGGGGAGAGGCAGGAGGATGTCAGGGCACGGGGAGGATGGCGGGGGGGACCTCGTTAAAAAGGGGCAGCCTGTGAGTTGGGGGTGGTCTGATGCCGCGGATCTGCAATCTGCTCCCTCCAGGTTTTTGCTCGTTACCGCCGTCCTCCCCTCGTGTGCAGCGGCGAGGGAAACAAGCGCTGGGAGCGATGCCTCCCCTTGCCGCTCGTCCCCTCCCCGCTGCCGGCCACGGGGGAATGTGACAAGCTGGCGCTGGGAGAAGGCATGAAAGCGATGGGATCCGCTGCGGCTCCCGAGCCGACAACCTGGGGAGATCCAGTTACAGCAGCGGGGGTTAGAACAAAAGAGATTTGCCTCCGGGATCAATTCCTCTCCGTTTTCCGGGCTGTTGGTGTGCGTGTGTGTGCACGCGTGGAACAGCCTCTGTCTCCGGCGGGGAGCCCTGCAGCACCGGCAGCCCAGCTGAGCACCGGGACTCGGACGTACCAAAATCCCTGTTTTTCCAAAACAGGGAGAGCAGGGTGATCCCCTGGGACAAGCCTAGAAATAGCAAGGCCAGGCTTTGCAGTGCTTGGAAATCAGGAGCCCAGCTGGGCAGTTGGCAGTGGCTGGAACTCTGTTGCGGTTGCTGGAACAGAGCCTCTGCTCTGCCAAGGGCTGAGCTCTGGGTTAAGGATGTGAGACCACCCCTGCTCCCCATGATTTGTTCTCTCTCCCAAGGCATTCCCAGGTGACACCTTCCCCCTTCCATCACGAGGCTGGCCAGCGATCAAAACCCCAATCCCTAAAAAGCCTTTACTGCCCCAGAACAGCTGTGCCAACACCGTGTTATCCGAGACTCCCTTAACCCACAGCTGTGGTGGGGCAGGAGGCACCGTGAGCCTTCCACATGTGCCACGGGACCGGCTCGAGGAAGCAGCGGGATCCTGCACCCTGGGATGCTTATCTCTTATTTTGAGGGGGATTTGGCTTGTTGGGGGTGGGGGGTTTTTTTGGCATATTGCCTTCTCCCAAATGCCGCCGGGGATGAGCCGTGGAGAGCACAGATGTGCATCCCGAGCATACCACAACGAGGTTCCTGATTTAAGGACTGTGATTAACCTCTTTCCGACAGTTGCTAACCAGGTGCAGGATTGTAATGGGAAGAAGAGAAAGCTCAGTGAAAACAGCCAGTTTTCCTCCGTCACCTGGAAATGCACACGGATGCCATTTTCTGCCTGGAAACCAGGGCAGGGTTTAGGATTTATAATGGGTGCAGGGACACCCGGTTTGTATCAGTACTGACCTGTAGCTGCTCTCCAGAGCCCACATCCTCCATTCCCTCTTGGGATTCCACAAACAAGGCATTGATGCAGTGTGACTCCAGCACAAGGCATGCTGCTGTGCGGGTTCGTGGACTGTGGACTGTCAGAAAATCACCCTGGATTTGCCCCGTCCAAGTATCCCTGGGACCTTGCTCTTTGGAAAGCTGGGTATCAGGAAGAGAGGTGGTATTCCATGCTCAGGCGTGAAAAGGGGAACCATTGCAGCTTGTGTTTTGCAGTCAGGAGTTAAACCAGGAGCTGCCAAAGCTGCTCATTTTCAGGAAATCTGGTATCTGTGGGATTCAGGGCTCCTCTGGCCAGGACTACAAAAGAGCTGGAGAGGGAATTTTTCCAAGGGCATGGAGAGACAGGACAAGGGGGAATGGCTTCACACTGACAGAGGGCAGGGGCAGATTGGATGTAAGGAATAAATTCTTCCCTTTTGAGCACGGTAGGGCACTGACACAGGTTGTCCAGAGAAGCTGTGGCTGCTCCACCCTTGAAAGTGTTTAAGACCGAGTTGGATTGGGCTTGGAGCAACCTGGTCTAGTGGAACGTGTCCCTGCCCATGGCAACGGGTGGAACAAAATGAGCTTGAAGATCTTTCCAATCCAAACAATTCTGGAATTCCATGACTCTCCGTGGCCTCCCAGGTCTGGGTTTCATTGTGACACACACAAGTGCTGTATCCGACCCCAAATACTGCACTGGCGTCATGGTGGGTTTTAGATCGATTTTGAAGTTGCCCACTGGCCAGCCAAGCACTGCAATGTGTGTTCATGGATACCTTCTGCACCTTGATTTTTTTGGAGACCCACACTCCTGTTCCAGCCCCTGGCTGGGGGGTTTTAGGGCCTCTCCTCCCTTCCCCCCCCAGTTGTACCTCCTCCCCTTTGCATCTCTCAGTCTCTTAAGTGCAACCAAATCCCTGTATTTCCCTCCAAAGTGGAGGCTGCAGGCTGTGTTTCACACTGGGGCTCCAAACACTTTGCAGAGTCAAGAGCTGATCCTTGGGGGAACAGCAGGGAGAGAGAGGGATGGGGAACCAGGCAAGAGAGGACCCCCCCCCCACAAAGAGGGGGGGTAGAGGATGAGCTTGGGAAATATGAAGAGACAGAAAAATTTATTAAAAACAATTAATAGCTGCTTCAACCAAGGATTTAAACTGAAACCAAAGCCTTAGGGAGAGAGGAAATGAAGTAGTGTATGATTGTTATTTTATTGCTTAATTTTTTTTAAAAAAAAATATGATATGCTAAATGCAAATAAGCATTTGTACCGAGCAGGAGAGGGAGGGGATGGAAGACATGCCTGGAAAAGTGAGTGGGATCTAGGTTTTGCATCGTTCACTGAATTACTGGCAGGTCTTTTGTAACATCTGTTAAAAATAAAACAAACATTCATTTCCATTTCTCACTGCCTGAGATGGCTCCTGCAAAAAAATTTCAACCTGTCCAGGAATTTGTCTTGAAAGTTGCCCTCCCTCTCCTCACGCCCCCTCTTCTCCAGGGGAGATTTCCTTCCTGGACTTCCCAGGGGCTCCATTAGCCCCACATTAAAGCCTTTTTACTTTGCTCTAAAACTCTCCATCGAAGTAAAAGGAATTCTAATAAACCGCTGGGAAGACTCTGCTATTCACTCTTTCCATGGAAACACGGCGCTGCCTCAGAGCAGAGCTCCTCTCGACGGAGCCTGGGTCACGGCAGGAGGAGACCAAGGAGGGATGCAGAGATGGTTTCCATTATAAGAGACCTTTTGAGAGAAATAATCGCTGCTCTCCCACCAAGGAAAGCCTTCGAGACGTCAGGGGCCTCAGCACAGTGTGGGAGCAGGGCCGGCCTTGGAGGGGGTGGTGGTGGGAATGAGGATGTTCTGGGCACTGAGAAACTCATTAAAACATCTGATTAGTGGAAATAAAGGCACCCAGGATCGATTCCTCCTTTCTGACGGGAGAGATGAGTGTGGGAGGGTGAACGGACCTGGTGCTTCAGGCAGGGGCTACAGGGGGGGCTGGGGACATGGGGAGAGGGTCATGGTAGGACATGAGTGACTCCATGCCCAGGGCTGTGCTGCATGGACCAAACACAACACAGGGAAAACACATTTTTTAGGGCCAAAAGAAGCCCCTCGGAGGGTTGTTTGTGGCTGTTCCCTGGGTCCCAGGCCGAGGAGGTCAGTGGATGGATCCCTACCTAAAGCCACTGCAATATAATTAATTTCCAGCCTGCTCACAGGCACAGTCATCCTGAGTGTTGCTGTTCCCACACCGCACTGCAAGATGAAGGATTTTATTTTTTTTTTAAGCGTGAGGAAGCTCGTTAGAAATAGCCCGAAGGGCAAAGTTAGGAAATGAAAATCCATTGGATCCGCTCAGAGCCGATGCGCGGAGCTTGATGAGAGCTGGGGCAGGGCTGCTGTTCCTGCCTGGAAGGAGTCACCACGTGTGTGGGATGTGTGGCACCCGCTCTGAGGTGTCACCCAGGCCAGGAGATGAGAGCAATCTCTTGGGATCACCGGGAGTGGGGCTGGGGGGAAATCAGCCAGGGAGAGGGATGAGAGGAAGATGAATGAGGAAGAGCAAGTGTTGTGGACCCTGTGCTGGCAGAGCTGGATGGAAGAGGAGGCTGGTTGGGAAAAGCTCATTTTCTTCAGGATGCTTTATCTCAGTGGTGAGACACCGAGGGAGCCAGAGCACCTTGTTTTAGCAGCTCCGAAAATGACATTGCACGAGTCATTATTTTGTAGCCTCTCCAGGGCAGGAGGTAGGGGTTGCATCCAGGGAAGCCTGCAACTCATCAGCAAGGTGATCCCTGCTCAGGGAATATGTGAAGAGGCTTTTTGACGCTGGTTGTGCTGGATTATAGTGTGTAGCTCAGGGTGACATCTCTGGGATGCTCTGAAGCCTGATTTCATCAAGGGATGGAAACTTTCCCATCCACACAACTGTGCAGCAGCATCCTCTGTGAACTTGGAGGCTTTAATGAGTAAAGTTAATTACTGTGATAGATGGTGGTCTCCCACCCAGCCAGTGGCTGTGCTGAGACAGACGCAGCCCTGCCATGCAAACAGAGGTGATGTGGGTGTTGACACCTCGGAAATGCTGAGAAGTCATGAAATCAGCCTCTGTGAACCCGTAAATCGTAGGCGCAGAGCTATAAAGGTGCCAGAAAAATCACATCGTTTAATAACCAGAGTGTTTGGCGGTAATTTAATTTGCATATGGGGCTCTCGGGGGCTTGTGGTTTCAACCTTTCTCCTCACCACGGTGAGGGTTTGAGGAGAGCAGGGCTGAGGTTCTCTTGAAATCACAGAACTCCTGGACGCAGGTACTTCAAACATACCAGAGCCATAAAATTACATGAACGGACCAGACCGCTGAATTTATTGTCGTGTAAAATTAACAGATCCTTGAGTCTTCTCTCAATCCCAAAGGAGACGCTGGGGGTCGTGTCCATTGGCTCTACCCCACCTTGGCTTTCCTAGAGTGGCAGTCACAGCCCACGGTGCCTAACAGTGCCAGGCTCTTCCCTGTGAAGGGCACGGTGGGTGGTTAGGGGGGGATCACACTGAGTCCCNCGCCTAACAGTGCCAAGCTCTTCCCTGGTTAGGGGGGGATCACACTGAGTCCCCAGACAGCTGTGAGGTCCGACCTTGATTTACCATCCTGCAGAGGGGCACATGTGAGGTGGGAGTGTGCTGTGGTGGATTAGCTACAAACAGCCAGCCTGGGTCCAGGATGGGATGGGGATGAGGGTAAGGATGAGGATGGGGAAGAAAAGGACAGGGAAGATGAGAACAAGCTGTCTGCTTTGGCAGGTGCTGGGTCCCCTTATGAGGTTTGGTCTGGTTTGCAGCTTGATACCTCCTATCTCAAGTAATTAACAGGGAAAAGAGAGGGCCTGGTTATCCATCCTTCAAGAGCAAGGGGTTGAATTGAAAGGCAGCGCCTTGGAAGTGGATCAAATAGCTCTCCAGCCCCCCGCGTACGGCTTGGAAACTTGCTGCCGTGCTGCGTTATCAAGGTGAACAGCTTTAGTTCAATTAACGAGAGGCTCAGAGCGGAGTCGTGGGAGGAGGCAGGGCTGGGCGTTTGTACCCTTTGGGAAGGAGCCGGGGCTCTTGGAGCTGCACAGCAGCGACCTCGGCACCGCCGGCGGCAGGACACGGGTGTCCCCGTGCGACACGGCCACCAAAGCTCTGCGTCCCTTGGCGAGGGGACCAGCTGCCCCTACTCGCCTCTGCGACGGGTTTCATTTACCCCTTGGAAAGAAAAAAAACCCCCAAAACCAGTGTGTGTGTGGAAGGATTGCTCTTTGTTACCGTCTTCCTTTCCCCTTCTGCTAATAATAAACCTCCCCAAAATCAATCGCTCGCAGCGATGAGCTGCCATCGGCTGCACCTAAATCCCCGCAGATGATGGTGCTCGGGAGCCCGTGAGCCTGGATTTTTTTTTTTTCCTGCCGGTCGCTGCCTGGGCTGCAGCTGGCTCCGGCACGCAGAAAGCTGCAGGTGTGATTTGTTCATTTGCCTCCACCTCCCCCCCCCGCGCTGCCTCCCTCCTGCTCTCATTCCCCCGCTGCAGCCGAGCCCACCTCGCTCATCCCACCCAGCCCCGCATCCCACCCTGCGCCGACTCCGGCACGTCCCCAGCGCAGCGCCGGTGGAGGGATGGGATCTTTGGGGCTGGAGCGTGTGTGTGTGTGTGTGTGTGAAGGGGAGGGGGGGTTAATCTGATCCTACGAGGTTGGAAGAGGAAAAAAAAAAAATCAAAACTATAAAGAAGGCAGCAGCCTCCTCCTTTTCCCTCTCCCCCGCTCCAGAGGATTAAGCTTACCAAAAAAAAAAAAAAAAAAAAAAAAAAAATGTCANAAAAAAAAAAAAGGAAAAAAAATGTCTGCAGCTTTCTGTTGACCCTGCATGATGGCATTTTTGCGCTCTGTGTGCTGCCTCTGCTGATTGCTATTCCTGGCACAAACACACACACACGCGCGCACACACACACACACACACACAGCCCCAGCACGGCTCACACGGGCACGGCGAGCCCACTCCAAAATATATTTAAAAAAAAAAAAAAATCCCCCCCAAAGCCCCCAAACTATTCCCCAAATCCAACCCAAACCGGTGCCGCTCGGTGTCCCTGGCCACCCTGGTCTGTGCTGGGAGAGCCGCCAGCACCCGCTGCCTCTCGCCCTCTCCTCCACCCCACTTCTCACCTCGGTCCCCAGCTCCAGCGAGCACTTTCTGCCGGAGCCGCCCGCAGCCAGAGCCCTCCACCACTCCTACCGCTGGCATTACATTTTCAGGCTGGATGCTATAGGGCCGTTTCTAATTACCTTATATCCCCTAGTGGTCTATGAATAATGGTTAGTGAAGGAGCTCAGAAGGGCTGCTGAGAAGGGAAGCAAAANAAAAAAAAAAGAAAAAAAAAAAAGGAGAATTGTGCTATTTCTCACATTTTTTTTTCTAAGGATCTAATCTGGCTACTGTGCTCTGGAAGAGAAGGAGAGCGAGCCAGCAGGAGAGAGAGGAGAGAGCGAGGACCATCGCAGGTATTGTTGCAAGCTACATCTTTNGCGATTGAATGGATGCACGGCGCCGGCATCGCGGAGTTTGGGGAGGGAGGGGGAATTATACGTGTGTGTGTCTGTGTGTGTGTGTCCGTGTGTCCTATTTGCAGCAGCAGCAGAGGAGCCGGGGTGTGTGTGTGAGTGTGTGTGTGGAGGGGGGGTGTGTGGGGGGGGGGGTTTTGCTTTTCTGGAAGTAATAAAGAAATTTCGCAAGCGGTCCAAAACCCCTCCTGACTTGCCGATTGATGGGTGCCTGAACAAAGCTACGGCTGAGACTTGGAATATTTGCGTGTGGAAGGGATGCGTTCATTTTCCTTGTCCTGACTCCTACTTTTTTTTGGCAAAGTTCAAATAATAACGGGCACGGGGCTGCGAAAGCCTCTGCAGAGGGAAATCTTGCCGGGGAGGCTTATTTAATCGAGGAGTTATGGATGTGCACGGTTTTGTACTTCCAAAAGTTGCGGCGGTGCCGCGGGCGGGCGCCTGGCTCTCCTTGCCGTTGTCTGCACGTGAGAACGCTGACTTGATGGATTTTCTTTCTTTTATTCGGTGGTGGCTGGCGGGGCAGGAAAAAAAAAAATGGATCTAGCAGATAACCCAAGGAATCGTGGGGTTTGCACATCTGGCTGCGCCTTTGGAAAGCCCCTCGGTGGGACTTTCACCTCCTGCTCCCTTTCTCCCACGGCAAATTTTGCCTCCAAATCCTCCGTTGACATTAATAAACAAACAAACCGGGGAATAACAGCGGAGCCCCGGTGAGGGGGCTTGGAGTGCTGCCGGGGGTGGGGGGAACCGTGTGCTTTTGTTTTAAATAACCAAACGGCGATGATTGAAAACATATGAATAGGATGCAATGCAGAGCGGGTGTGTTACGAGGAGGGGGTG
>WEKX01022701.1:113966-138434 GCA_013390025.1 Pitta sordida
GATCTTGGGGGGGGGTGGGGAAGCTCACTGGGGGGGGAGTGGGGTTGGAAAAACCCAAACCAGAAGTGTGTGATTATATCCCATCCAACTTTGCCGGTTGCAGCGTTAAGGGAGCCGATTGTACTGGAAAATAATCAAATGCCTGTGCGTGGAGGGGGGAGATGTGTGGGCAGCAGAAGCAGGTCCCCAAACCCCGGCAGCCCCTCAGAAGCACCGCTGAGGTGGGTGATACCAGAGCGGTGTCCAAACGTGGCCGGATTGCGTTTATTTGGGCGGAAATAAAGATGGAGCNGGGGGGGGGGGGGGGTGGGAGGGGGGGGGGGGGGGGGGGGGGAAGAGCTGGAAAACTGCTTATACGACAGAAGCGGAGCTTGAATGAGTGTGGTGAGATGAAAGGGGTCCGTCCCTTGCCTGGCTGTGAGGCTGCGCGGTTGGGGGCGGCGNGCTGAGGTGGGTGATACCAGAGCGGTGTCCAAACGTGGCCGGATTGCGTTTATTTGGGCGGAAATAAAGATGGAGCAACTGCCCTGGGGAAGGCTGTAATCCCCCAGGGAACTGCTCCGAAACCACACCGCTGCTGCCCTTCGCTGCCTGCCCTTTGCTGCCTGCCCTGCCTGGCCTTGCTTTTGTGTTTGTTTGCTTCCGAGGAGGGGGGAGAAAGGAGCTGGAGGGGGCGCGAAGGCGGGGAGAAGCCGCGAGGGCGGAGAGCCGATTTAAATTGGACTTAATGGATTCCCAGGGCAGCTCTTTTAGATGAAAGTCAAAATAAGAGCCAAAGTGAATCTCAGCAGACCTGTCTGTTGCATTAGAGATGCAGCTTTTCTCTCCCTCCCTCCCTCCCTTTATTCTTTAAAAGAGAGGGGGGAAAGAAGTGTTATCCGCACGGAAGACGGCGTGGAGTTTCTCATTCCTCTAATGTGAGCTCTAATTGAAGAACTTGCAGCCTCTTGGGAGAGTCTTTACTGATCGCTGCTTTTGTTATTCATGCCGCGCTCTGTTTTCTTGCGGGCTTTTGGGGGGTCTGGTGGCACGTCTGGCTGTGCCAGGGTCGGGGTGTGATGCTGTGTCCCCCCCCAAGCCATTTGTGAGGGCTGACAGCACGTAGGACCCCCTGATCCCCTCCTTGCGGGGTCACACCAGGCTCTCCCGGGTAGTTTGTTCCGTGCTGGAGGAGGAGATGTGCAGCTGGAACCCCCCGGGAGCTGTCGGGGTGAGATGCTGCAGTCTGGCTGCGGGTGGCTCTCGTCCTCACAGGACCCCTTGGGATGGGGGACGGATCCTGCCCGGCGTGGCACATGGGAATGGCAGCAGTGAGGGTGCCAAGCAGGGCTCCTGCCTCCTGCCCGGGCTCCCTGCAATGACTTCGGGGTGCTGGGGGTGCCACAAACCTGCCTGGTGCAGAGGGCACAAGGCAGCCCCACTGTCACAGCTCTCCTGCCCCTGTGGTGTCACCTGGAGGGGACAGATGTTGTGCCAAAGACCCATAAATCCTCTGCCTGCCCAGAGTGAAGAGCAGGACACAGCCACTGAGTTGATAAGACCTGTGCTGGGCAGGAGAGGAGAGTTTCCCCCCTCTCCTGCCTTTTCCGTTGCCCAGCAATTTGAGATTGGGGTGAACAAGCAGATGGAGTTTTCCCCCCAGAGGGGTCTCATCACCCCCACTCCCCCTCCCAGCCCCCTTGGGTGGCCAGAGGAGCCCTATGTCCCCACGTAGTCCCACGGCAGCCGCCTGCTGAAAGCTCCTGGGGGGCAGGTCCCTGTTGTTCTCTTGTCCTTTTCCCAACCCTGGGCACCTTTGGAGCTACCCTTGAGCTCTACATGGATGAAAACAAGATCTTTGAGCCCTGGGGCTGTTCTCGGTGGCATTTGGTGGCTGTGGGGTGCTTGTGGCCAGGAAAGAGGATGTCTGAGCAGGATGGGGTTCCGCCAGCCCATCGGCTTAGCTCGGAGGCAAAGCAGTTAACCCGGACATCTGATCTCCCCGGGAATTGTGTATTGACCCTGACAGCGATGCATCAGGAGCGACAGACTCTCCATCATCGATCCCTCTCCTCCCATCACCAGGTGTCGACACCGACAGTCAGTGGAGCCAGCTTTAATTTCAGGCTTCTGGCTCCAGCACGTAACACTTAGCTGTGGTCCCAAGGTGCTGCCAAGCTTTGCAAACAAACACCTCCGCAGGCAGGTGGCCGTCCCCATTTTATGGCAGGGATGGCACTTGCAGGGGGGGGGAGGCTGGCTGATCTGGGGACAGGGCTCACAGGGGACCCAGGAGCCCTGAGCCCCAGGGACAACAGGCAGAGTGGCCTCACAGCCTTTGGTAGGGGACCAGGGGGTCACCTGGAGCTCCTGCTTTGATGGTCTTTGCTAGGAAAACCCTCTGATCTGTCCCCCTGTGCCGTTGGTGCTGAGCAGCAGAGGATGCACCCTAACTGGGGGAGTCCCAGACCTTTTGCAGCCTTTGCTGGGTGACCTCATCTGGCCTGGATGTGTCTCGCCTTCCACACCTCCAAAATGGCCACTGCCAGATCTGACCGGTGGTCAGGTGTGTCTGCCACCCCACGGAGACCTGCTGGGGAGGCTGCTGGGTTTTTTGGGGTGCCTTGATTTTTGGGCAGGACGCAGGCACTGGCAGGGGCTGGCTGGCACGCCGCCTCTCCTTCCCAGCATCTCGAGATTTCCGAGACGCACGCAGCCAAGCTGAGGCTGAAAAAGCTGCTTGTGCTTCAAGAGCATCTCCTCGACAGGGGAGAGAGGAGGGCTTTTCATTCCTCCCTTTCTTTTGGAGCTATCCAGGCTCCTCTCACCTGTGCAGGGGCTCTTCCCACTCCCCCCTGCAAGGGAACGTTAAAAGCCAGGGGCAGCGGATATCTTGACACCCCGTCAATCCGAGCCTTTTACAGCAGCAGTCTCTGAAGGCTGGCACTGCTGCACAGAAGAAAACAAGTGAGAACAGGGTGGGGGGGAGGCGAGAGCAAGCCTTTGCAGCCGGCAATCGATAATTGTGGTGTCAGTCACTGCCTTGGAAGTTCCCGCATCCCCACGGTCGCTGGTGGGGGGGAGAAGGGGAGGGTGAGAGCTGGGCTCTGCCCCGCGAGCACCGGGCACAGAGCAGGGAGTGATGGCGGAGGGCGAGAGCCTGGCCCCGAGCAGGAGCCTCCCGCTGCATTACTCACCACTTGATGTAGCTTGAACCTTTCAACTCCCTCCCCTTGGGGATGGAGCGGGCTGGGCAGAAGGTGTTGACGGAAAACGCTCTGCTTTCTTAGCTTTGAGCGCTTTTATTCCCCTTTCCTTCATTTTTTTTTCCCCTTCCCCACCCCGCTCTGTGTGCGTTTTGAGCTTTAATATTTCCCCCAAATATAAAAGATCCAAAAAAAAAAAAAAAAACCCAAACCCCCACCAAACGACAAAACCCAACCCAGCTCCCCCTCATGTGTCTCCTTCTTAGCAAAAGCTGAGGCAAAAGATCAAGGAATTCTTCCTTTTGTGCAGCTTTCAAGACCAAAGATATGCCGGTGAAAAAGGGGAGGCTCAGAGTACCAGGCACACACAAGTGTTAAAGGAGAGGCTTCCCTTTTGTCTCCAAGGCAATCAGCCGGTGAAGGGATCCACAAATTAATTAAAAATTGCTCTGTCTTGATTGAGTTATTCCTGCTCGCATCCACCTGCCTATCAAAAAAATGGGAATGGCAGGAGGAAATTCCTGTTTCTTTCCCAAACATCTCAGACACGTACCACGGTCCGTCTCGCTTGCCTTTTATCCAGGCAGCAAAGGAAATAAAAAAAAAAAAAGGAAGGGCTGGCACAGTATCCAAAGAGATCTCTCCCGGAGGATGCGTCCCTCTCTTGCACTAACAAATGCTGCGGTATTTGGACGATTGAGAAGAAAAATGAGCAGATTTGCGTGTCATGCGTGGGCCAAATTGTGGTTGTAACTTCCATGAAGTTGATGGAGATCCATCGGAGATTAATTTGGCCCAAGGTCTGGCGCTTGCTCCGCGGGGAATAGGCTGGATCTCTGCCTTGATTGAAACAAGAGGTATTCAGATGAGTTTGTTGTGGCTGCACTATGCCCAAGTAGTAGAGCCGAGCAAAAATCCCAACTGGTTGTATCCCTGGTGCCAAAGAACCATAAATACGCCTCGAGCTGTGAAGTTCTGCACAGTCTCTACCACATTTACCACTGAGAGTGTTTTAAGGGGGTAGATTTATCTGTAGGGGCTGTACACAAGTCTTCCTGTGTGCTTTGCTAAGAGGCTTGAACTCTATCCCAGCGTCCTGATGGGGGAAGCCTTTGTGCCCCCCTGTTTATGGGTTTTCCACCCCAACAGAGCCTGTGCCAGGGCCAAGCTCAGCCCAAGTCCCCGAGAGCTCAGCTCCCCATCACCAGGCACAAGGCTCTGGTTTGGGGGAGCATCATCAATCAGTGCCTCTGAGCTGGATTCGGGGGGGGGGTTGGTTTGCTGCTTTGCAGTCAGACCTTGCTTCCTCTGCTTTATTGTCATCTCCGCTCTTAGTCACCGCTCGATGCCTCACCAGGGGACACTGCTCCTGCTGCATTTATGGCAGCCACTAAAATTGGCTGCTCTGATGGGGAGGGACGCTGAGCATCAGGGAGGCTCTGCCCAACTCCCTTGTAGTACTTAACATCATGTGGGGCTTGAAGGGGAGCTGCAAGGGAAGTCAGTCGCCGGGTGAGTCCCTTGTGCTGGGGACGGACCTTTGGCTCTGCTGGGTCTCATCCAGCTCATGTGTGAGGGAATAAGGAAGTAGTGCTGGAAAGGAGCAGCACTGGCCACATTCTCAGGTGGAGATGGTCGGCGTGCAAATGAAAATGAGATGCTCGATAAAGTAGGAAAGCATAATTAAAAACGTTCACGGCTGCTGACTCGCAAAGCGTGGGCACTCAGTGATCCAGCGAGGCACAGCCATCCCCCCTTCCCAAACCCCACGGCTTCCAGCCTGCCTCGTCCTGTAATAGCATGTCCTTCACATGCCTGTCACTGCATGATCTATGGAACAGGGCTGGCCTCTCGTACCACCGCCTTCCAACAGGCCAGAGACTGGATTCTCCAGAGGAGACTCTAGTCCTATCATAGCATGTCCTTCACCGTGACTGCTGCTGCGCGGAGACACGGCAGCACGGGGCTCTAATACCTTGTAATTCACTGTGACTGCTGTGGCAGGACCTGCACCGTGCTGTGCTGCTGAAGCCCTTCAGACACCTTGGCTTTTGCATCTGCTCTTGGGCTTTGGATCAAGGGATAGGTGGGAGGGAACATATGGTGGGGCCTTGGAGGTGTCGCACCTCAGGGCTCAGAAACTGCTCCCTGGCTCCTGATGAGCATGGGGAAACTGCTGAGCATCCCTAGGGCATGGTCCCATCCTTGGTGGTTAAAAGCGGGAGTGCTGGAGGCCAGACCCTGCCTGGGCATGGGAGAAATCCTTGTGAGTGTGCCAGGGTGAGGAGTAGTCCTTTGATGCAAGGAAAGCATCCTTTCTCTGGGTGGTTTGGGCATCATAACAAATGTCAATATCTCCGTGCACACAAAGGAGAAGGGGACATTTGGCTACTGAGCATTTTTGTTCCAGGAGCTGATTTACTTTGAAGACTTAAAGGGTTTTCTGATGCTTCCCTCTTCGCTGGTTAACCCTGTTCCTCTGCCAGTTAAAGAGATATGCAGCTGCTGTCAATAAAGCCTGTCTGGAGGCTCCTTTGTGAACATTGCCATGCCATTCTCTTCCCATTGCTGTGCTGGACATTGCTCCCCCTTCCATTGGTCCAGTTTAGCTCCTCCATGGGCAGAAGGTGGCTGCACCCCTGAGCTTTTGCTGCCATCGTAAAGCCAGGGGTGCCCATGAGGGATGAGGGTTTTTCAGCCAAGTGGTGCAGATCCCAGTGCTCACGGCATCCCCTTGGAGCTGGGGTTCACAGTGCTCTGACTGTGCACGGGTGACCGTGGCCCAGCCAGGAACCAGAGTTGGGATGATGTCTTTGTGTTGCTTGGTTTTCTTTGGAGGGGAGGCATTGGAAAGCTATGCCTGTGAGCTGGAGCCTGTAGGAGGAACAAGGATGAAGGAGAATGTCTTGGCAGGGCTCTCGGGATGGGAGAAGGGCATGTCTGGTGGTGAGATGGGCAAGGGAGCAGATTTTGGGAGCCAGTGTTTCTCTGCAGCACAATGCTGAGTTTGTTTTCCAAAAGGCAGGAGTTGGCATCTCCTGTTTTGCTCCCATGCAAATCATCAGCACTGCTGCTGCTCCTGCTTGGACTGGGGAAGAAGGAATTTGGCCCAGTGGCTTTTCTTCCTCACGCTTCCCCCAGCAGCCTGGGCAACAGATCTGCAAACAGCTGTAAGGAGAGCAGAGATCATTAGCTGGAAGGATCAGATGAGATAGTTTCTTAAAAGGATTGTCTGATTTCTCTATTGATCAGCCTGATTTAAAAGGGGGAGTTGGGTCAGAGGGCATAAATTATCATTGAAGGAGGGGTGAAGGCCTCAAAGGCTGTGCTGCACTTAGCTGCAGTGCTGAGGAATGTGTCTCTCGGCAGGGACGTGCAGAGCTGAGCGCCGTGGCTGCCGGCCAAGCTGGGTCTCCTCTACGCTGAACTGGGAACTGAGTCAAGGGAAGTGCATTTAAACTTGGTTAAAGAGCCTCCCTCTCTTCGCCAGACTGGTTTCTGCAGCCCCCACCGGTGCTGCAGGTGTGGGTGTTTGGGGTCAGAGGGGGAAGGGGTGCAGTGTGTGGCCCCATGAGAGGTTCAGGGTGCGGTGAAGGCTCGGGGGAGCTGTGGGGTCCCGCTGGCTCTGAGCTCCCTCCCTCCCTGGAGAGAGGATGCTCTCACCCCGCAGAGACCTGCGACCTCTCCCTGGCTTTCCCCAGGCTCCCTGTGTGGTCTCCAGCGAGATGTTGAACCATGGGAGGTTTCTGCCTCCCTGGCTATAAAATGAAGCTAATCTGCAACCTGAGGTTGCTGCTTTCCCTGTTCTTGTGATCGCTGCCCAGGGCTCACACATCTCCTGCCGCCAGAGTCACGGGACTCACAGCCTTTGCAGTGACCCCCCCAGGATCTGGGTTATGGGAAGAGGAATGGGAAAACATTTAGGGAAGATAAAGACACCATCCCCATTGCTCACAGAGGCTCTGGTTTTGGGGACACATATCTCCCACACCGGCTTGTTCTGCAGTAACATGGATCTTTGCTGCTCCTTTCCTCATCTTCATCTTCATCCTCATCATCATCCGTCCTCATGATGGAGGAGCCTTTTGTACCGAGGTCAGCGTCCTGTCTCTACCTTCTCCCTGGGTTTGCACCTCCCACTGCTGGGATCTGTGATGGAGTTGTGTCACTGTGATGGGGTCATGCCACCCCAACAGCTGGAGCCAGGATGGGCAGGCTGGCCAGGAGAAGCTGCACGATCACTTGTGGGATGCCTCAGCTTCCTCCTTCCCCACCTGATGGGGTTTGTTCCCCTTTTATTTCTGTCTGTGCTAAAATAAAGCAGTGGAAGAAGTGGGACTTCTGGAGCTGTGGGCAGGTCTGAGGTGCCCTGGTGAGGGCGTCTGCCTGGAGTAGCACCATGGGGAAGGCTGACACAACCACACCTCTGATGTCCCCAGGACTTGTCCCAAAACTGCATACATGCTGCCCACCTTCTGCTGCCCATCCTCTAGCTCCTGCCCTCCTGTGTAGAATCATTGAATCACAGAATCATTTAGGCTGGAAAAGCCCCCTGAGATCCAGTCCAGTCGCTGACCCAACACTGAACCATGTCTCCAAGTGCTACATCCACATGGTTTTTGAGCACTCCCAGGGATGATGACTCCCCCGATACCCTGGGCAGCCTATTCCAATGCCGGACCCCCCTTTAGGTGAAGAACTTTTTCCGAATATCCAACCTAAGCCTCTCCTGGTGCAACTTGAGGCCATTTCCTCTTGTTCTGTTTCTTGTTGCCTGGGATAAGAGACCAACCCCCACCTGGCTACAATCTCTTTTCAAGGAGTTATGGAGAGCAAGAAGGTTCCCCCTGAGCCTCCTGTTCTCCAGGCTGAGCCCCCTCCTGCCCCAGCTCCCTCAGCTGCTCCTCAAAGGACCTGTGCTCCAGACCCTTCCCCAGCTTCACAGCCCTTCTCTGGCGACGCTGCAGCACCTCAGTTTCTTCCTTGGAGTGAAGGGAACATCCCTGTGTGCCCTGTCCTTTTGCATGGGGGCTGTCAGGGATGGCAGCGTGGCAGTTTCCTGTGACGTGCAGCTTGGAAGGAGGCGAGCCAAGTCATTATCACGGATCATGTCTGCCAGGTGGAGAGCAGGGAACCGGCATCCCAGCCCAGGGCACGACTGGGAGCGGGCAGCATCGGGCAGAGGGGTCAGACCCGGGACAGAGGGAACTCGTGGCATCCCCACTCCCACTGAGGAGTCGAGCATCTCTTCCAAGCTTCCACCGGCACTGGCCTCCCAGCAGGGCTGTGGGAGCAGCCACCAGCACGGCGGCTGGACCGGCATTATCCTGGAAATGTCATCCTAATGCCAGCCTGCCAGTGAGCGCCAGGACGCGGTGGGAGGCAATGACTCGGCTTGCCGGCATTGGCTACCATTTTAGAGGAAATGTGGAGCGGCGGGTAATTATTTCTCGTTCTTAATTGAAATTTCAGCCTCAGTGGTTTGCGAGAGCGGGCGGGAGAAGGAGCACAGGCGAGCATGAAACAGGGCTCATCGTGGGATGAGGGGAGCACCAACACACCAAGCCCGTGGGGTGGCAAAGCATCTCCCGGCTCATGCAGGGTCCAGTACTGCCAGGAGGAATTCCCACAGCCCACAGCATGACCTGCTCGTGGTTGCAAAATAAAACCAACCTCCAGAACACTGAGATTTTAATTTTTTTTTTTTTAGCGGGGGAGGATGCTTTATTGTTTCTTTATTCCTCTATTTCTGTTTTGCTTCGGATGAAGGGCCAATTAACTGGAATTAGGCGCTGCAGCCTGGCACCCCGCGTCGGCTCGGAGCAATCAGGTGTAGCGCAGCATGGCTGATGAGAGCCAATCAAGATGTATAAATGAGGTGTTGACATTCAAACAGCAGGTACCCGCGCCGCCCGGCCACAGCCGCGCCTGCGTGCTGCCGAGCCCGCGACACGGATCCAGGCACAGAGAAGGGCCGGTGGCTGATGGGGCAGCAGGCTGTGCTTCACTGCCAACGCTTCTCGTGTCAAGCATGATGGTGGGGACACTCCCGTGCTGGGAGCAGTGGGCATGAGGGTTGGTGGTGGACAGCTCTGATAGGGTTTGTTTGCTTGCACCCGCCGTGCCTGATGCCAAGGCATCCCATGGGAAAGGAGATGCAGCACCACCAAGACCAGGGTGGGCAACAGAGCAAAATTACAGGGGAAACTGAGGCAGTTGGTGGAGAATGTTCGCAATGCAGGGGCCTGGATGGACCCTCTGGGTTTTGAATTTCTGTTGCCACAGGGTTAGTTTTGCCTTTCAACTTGCCAGGGTCAAAGAGCACAGTACACATCCATCCCCACACAGAAATCGCCACAGCCCAGGGACCATGGATGGGGACCATGGATGGGGACACTGCTGTGACCACCGTGCTGGCAGGTGCAGGGCTACCACCCTCCAGCAGCTTGTCATCCTCAACTATTTGTCACCCTTGGCTCTTGGGCTTGCCATAGCTGCTGCTGTGGGACACGGTCCTCTCGCAGGGACGTGGGGACCAGGAGGAGCCGGTGGTGTGGCAGCACCGCAGAGACCAGAGGAGCTCAGAGGCCATCCAGGGAGGAGAAAGCAGCTCCGTGGTGAACAACCTCATCAGCGTTTCCTGTCTCACGATGGAGAAATCGCATGTGGTGAGAGGCTCTAAAAATAGGCTCAGCAAACTTTTAACCACATTTGCAGATGTTAAAGGTAAAGCCAGAGCAGCCCCGGGGAAGAAAACATCCCTGGCCGTGCCTTCCCGGTGTTAACCCTCAGCTCCACTGCTTACGGGGGGGCTGGAACTGAGGGCAGGCACCCCCGGATGGGCAGTGGGGCCGAGCCTTTGCCTCGGCGCATCGCTCTCCTCGGTGTCCCCATTAAGCGTGTGCTGGGAGGACATTAGGAGCAGGAGCACGTACCGGCAGGCTCTGTCTAACAGCGCTGCCGCCTGACCCTGATTTGTAGCAGGGCTGAGCAGGGAGGTTTGCTGTAGTGTTACAGCTCTTCCTGTGGTAATAGCTGGCCGGGCGTCACTCGCACGGCGCTGCCAGTGGCACAGGGAGCCCACAGAGGCACGGAGAACCCGAGGCTGCCAGGGCGGATGGGGTAGGAAGGAGAAGCTGCTGTGGCTGAGTCAGAGCGTGCCTGCCTGAGAGGTGAGAGAGGGGGCACACAGGGATGGACAGTCCCATGGCATGAGCAGTGTTTCCACTGAGGTGGTGTTTCCCTGTGGCAGCAGTGCTGGGGCCTGGCACGGTGGCAGGAAGGTGACTGGATGCTGCCTGTCCTTGTCCTCACCAGCCCCATGGCCCCGAGTCCAGCGACTTGTCCCCCAGACTGCAGTGGGTGTTTCCAGGGATGCTGCTGCGCACTCGCTGCATGCCCCTGTGTCACATTCTGCGGGCTGGAGCCATTTGGGGACGGTGGCCAGGCTGCCAGGTCCTCTTCCAGCCAAGGCATCAGCTCCCCAGGTTACCCAGGGGTACCCAGGGGATGTTGTTTCACCTCCCCTGTCTCTGCCTTGCTAAGGATGATAAACCATCAGAGAGTACCAGCCCTGTGCCCAGGGTGATCAAAGCAAGGTCCCTGTGCACCATCCCTGGCCTGTGGTGGTCTCTGCCTGGCGACAGATGCCTCCTGCTGTTGTTCATCCCCAGGGACTTGCAGAGGCAAAACTGCCCTGGTAATGGAATGGAAATAAAAAATCCAGAGGGTCCAGGTGAGCATCCAACCCAGCATTTTGATTCTTGTTGGTGGAGGGCTGGCAAGGGGTGTTCTGCCCATGAAAGATGGAAAAGGTGGCACTACCTGCCAGCATCACTCTGTGGTGCTGTGTGCCTTGTGCCTGTGTGGCACCAGCAGGCAGAAGGTGGGGGAGAGTGAGAATCTTTAACCTTGCAAACATGGAAGGTTGACTTGGACCATTGGAAAGATGAAAGAGACACAGAGAGGGACCGAGTAAAGGGAAGAGATGGAGATTCCTCACATTACCTCAGCTGCCCACTGCCTGATGCCGGCAACTCACAGGCCCTCGGCATCTCTCACACGCAGCTCGAGGCTGGTGCATGGGAGGGCACATGACTTTCTCCTCAGAGGGAGCTTCTTGGGAGGATTTTAATATCTTCTGTTAGTGTGATGTCTGGGGGAATCCATCGCTTTCTCTCTGCCATTGCCTGGCTTCACCTCTCCTCCTGCCAGCAACTGCTGCATCCTCACGGCTGCGTCTGGGATGATGGTTTGGGTTGTTGTCAAACTTCACCTGCAGCCCTTGAGGGAAAAATCTATCCCTCAGAGGTTTATTTAGCTAAAAAACCCAACCTAAACCCAACCTCAAACAGGTACAGGTCATGAGGTGGCAGTGTGATCAGGCTGGTGGGGAACAGTGCTGGTCCCCAAGGATCTCCTCAGGTGAGAGCTGGACACATCGGGCTCGGAGTTTTGGCAAAAGGCATCACCTTGCCAGTGGGAAGAATAGCCAGGAGGGGGAAGGGGGTTCAGGGCAGGCAGACAAGCAAATCCGTTTTATCAGACGCCGCATATTTTATGAAAGCACATTTCAGCTCTTCAGCCTTGGAAAGCTTTTCATACCCTTTAATTTTCTAATAAAAAGGAATTACGTTTGCTGAAAAGCCAGTAACAAGATTCACTGTCATTGTCTTTTGTACAGACCATAATTCCTGGCTCGGGCTCCTGCCTGCAGCCCCGTTGTGTGGTCCCAGGTGTGGCTCTGGAGTGCTGGCAGGGGGGTGTGAGGGCCACGGCCCTGCTGGCGGTGGGCAGGGAAGAGCTTTGCCAGTGGAAGCTTGTGGCAGGTGCCTGGGAATGATGGGGATGGAGGTGAGTGTCGTGTTCAGCTGCACCCACAGCGATGCCTCTTGGTGCCTCCCACAGATTCCTGAGGCAGCAGCGGCTTGTTTTGAGGCGGTCCCCGCTTTCTGTGTGTGCCAGTGACCATGGTGGGTGGGATGGCTTTTGAACCAAAAAACCGGGGAGTTTAATTGCCCAGTCACTGGCCTTGAGTGAGCTTGAGAGCACTGCAAGGTCCTGGTGAGGCTGGAGGACAGTGTTCTTGGTCTTTGATGTGGCTAGGGCAGGTTGTGGTTACACTCGTGTCAGAGCAACTGGGTTTCTTTGCCAAGGACAGTGAACTGGTGTCCCCCAGCTCTGCGCCAGTGCTGTGGACCCTGCTGGTGAAGAGGTTTGGCTGGACAGCCAGTGATTCCCAGTTATCCCCTGCCATCCCATGTGTCCCTCCTGCAGGCTGCAAGATCTGTGGTGCAAACAGCAGCCACAGCCCGCGAGATCCCGGCAAGCCCAGGGCACTCCAAAAATCCGACCAACCATGGGCTGTGCTGGTGAGCAGAGCGTGTCTGAGTGCCAGCCGGGGCCAGCACCAAGAGCCACCATCTCCTCCCAGCTTCCCCCAAGTCCCTGGCACGACCTGGTGCCATTTGCAGCATGGGGAACCCGTACAGGCCCACTCGCTCCCCACTCTCCTCCAGGGGTGCATCTCCCTCTGAGCACTCGAGCTGCAGCTCTGGCTGTGCCGCGCGGGCTCCCGGCCGGCTGCCACGTGGCACCGGAGCTGCGATGCCGCAGCCGCCGGCGCTCCATCTCCCTCCGAGTTGCTCATTTGAAGTTTCAGCTTGCTGGCTGTTTTCGTGCAGGGGGGATGCAAAACCAGCCCACAAACACCAATAAATATCTCCTATATCCTCCCCCCACTCCAATTCTCCTGTTCGTTCTTACTTCCCAGCTGGTTTTGGGGGGGAAAACGGGTTTTCAAAGCTTTCCGTAAACGTGTGTAACAATAGGAAGCGTTGCCTTTTAGCCTGCGGCCGGCACAGTTTTAAATGAGGTCCCAGGTAGTCATGGTTACCTCTCCTCTTCAGTAAGAGATGACTTTTATTTCCTGCCTTTTGTATTTGCACATCTCAGATATACATTCTCCTAAACCATAATTGGTATTCACAGATAGACGGGAACGCAGGAGTGAGCCGCCACAAGAGGGGAAGAGCCAGATGGACGCAGGGGGTGTCAAGGTCTCCAAGCCCCCAAACATCAGGAAATCTTAATTTCAAGTCATTTTTCCTCCCCTGGCAAGGGCGGGGAGGCAGACCTGCCTCTCTGCAGCCTCGGGGCTTGTCCTGATCCCACCTCCCTCACAGCATCCTGGTTAGTGTGCATGCTGCGCCAGGATTCGGGATTCACCCTGTGGTCCTGTAAGCCTCTCCAGCATCTCACCCCCCACAAGCATCCTTCGATCCAGCCAGGGTGGAAGAGGGGCTGCCCTGCACCTGCCATCCCTGCGCAGGGCCCTGACCCCACGGGCACTGAGGGGGCCAGTCCTGCTCCCCTTGATTTTTGAAGGCGCGAAGGGGAAGCGGAGCTGTGGGGCCGTGCGCTCGCGGTGGGCACAGCCCGGGGAGCCGGGTGAGGGAGGGAGAAGCGCTCGGCAATGATTGATGAAAGATCATAGCCTCATTCCACGGGATCATTGCTCAGAGTGTGGGCAAAGCTGCGTGTCCCAAGGGGACCATCGCCTGGATGCATGCGAGCCTGCGATTCAGGGCAGAGGGGATGGAAAGCCACATATTTTATGCCTTTTTTTATTATTTTTTTTTCTCTCTCTCTCTCTCTCTCTAAAGCACCAGGAAAACAAAAACCCAAGCTGTCTAATCAGAGACAAGCAGATTCCACCCACTTCCTTGGAAAACTTGCATTTGCTAGGAAATCATCTCACTGCATTTACAGCAAGCAGAGTGCCCCAGCGGTAGCTCGTGCCTTTCTGGCAGGATGATAACCAGCGCTGAACAATTATTGCGCTGGAGCGGGAGCAGCAGACATATTGGCTTTTCTCAGCCAGCAGGAAAGAATTTGCAAAACTAAGCAGGCGACTGGAGCAGCTCGGATTTGCAGCGTTGGATGCGCGGTGCCGGGGATTCACAGCTCACCAGATTTGCTGGTGGCAGCATATCAGGGACTCACACACCGCACGCACCTGGGCTCCTATTTACATGATTTTTTTTTAAATTCTTTTTTTTTGTTTTGTTTTTGCAAGGGAAGGGCCTGGTTTTGCTGCCTGGAAAACACCTCTGATTCCCCCGCGGATACTCGGCCCCCCCCAGGTGTGCACTATGGTGGGGGGGAGAAGTTGTTTTCTTCTGTGTTTTTTTCCCTTTCAGTGAGAAAATTGTGTTCTTGTCACAGAATCATAGAATGAATGGTTTGGCTTGGAAGGGGCTTTAAAGATTATCCAGTTCCACCTGCCTGTCATGAACCCCTTCTGCTAGACTGGGTTGCTTTAGGCCCCACTCAGCCTGGCCTTGAGCTCTTCCAGGGATGGGGCATTCCCAGCTTCTTTGGGTATCTGTGCCAGTGCCTCACCACCCGCACAGCAGGGTGTTCTTAAAAGAAATCCTCAAATAATACTGATAAAGTTCTTGTCAAGAAGGTTGTCCTTGAAAAACAGAGCGCTGGGAAGAAAGGTCTCCGTGATGTTTGCCTCTGTGAGGCCATGATGGATGTGCAGCACCAGGATCCTGTCTCATGCCAGCTCAGCTGCCCACAGCATTGCCAGAGGAGCAGGGTCAGTCCTGGGGTTCCCAAGGGAACCCTTTTGGGGCAGAGCCCCAAAATCCCACTGAGGGCAAAGCTCCTTTGCTCAGTTGTAACTCCAGGCAGAGATGTGTGGGATTGCTGGAGCAGCTCCCATGCTGCTGATGTTTTTGGTCCTTCCACAGGCAGAACTCCTGACTGCAGGTCCCAAATCCACCCTTAACTTCTCCATGGGCTGGGCAGGCGGGAAGCAAAGAAATCACTTCTTTACAGCCTTGTGGAGCTGGGAACCTTATCTGTCCCCATTTCCTTCTGCCCACTCAGAGCACTCCTCATCCGAGGTGGAGCATTTCTGAATGGAATCCTCCAGTGTGGAAAAGTGGCACAGCAGGGTTTTGGTGTGGATTTGTACTGTGCTCCCACTGTGGGTGAAGCCTGGCAAGGACAGCAGGGCAGAGCCTGGCCCGGGATATGCTTCCCAGCCCTGCTCAGGATGCAAACTGCGCATCAGTTGCACCAGCAGCTGATGGAGACTCCAGTATATTAGCAGCATTAATTAAGTTACAAAAATTATGCATGTTATCAGTTATGAGACGACCTTTCATAAACTCAGTTATTAAAGCAATAAAGCATGACCCGCTGGTCCTAACCAGTCTAATGGCTGGCTAAGAGCGCGGATTTCACATCATACTTTTAGCAGGTCATTAGCTGAGCAATAAGATAACATGGGGAGCCAAAGTGATGCACGGGAATGGCAGTGGAGGTGCTTGATGAGGGGACACGGGGCTGGGGGTCACCCGTCCTCCCACACTGCTTGTACGGGTGTGAACGGCTCTGGTGGTGGCTGCGGCGGGTGATGGTGATGTGGTGGGTGATGCCAGGGTGCTCCCAGCCTGTGCCGTGCTGAAGTCCCAGTGCCATGGGGCAGACCCATCCCTGGGGCAGTGGGGCTGGTGTTTGATCCTCTGCAGCCCTGATACCACTGCCAGAGCCCACCCTGCAGCAGGAAGATGGGGGGTGGTGATACAGACACTGACTGCAGTCCTGGTGGGTTGTAGGATGAGGATGGAGACCCTGACCTTCCATGAACCCAGGGATGGGATGGAGGGGTCTGGGCTTTCCCTGCCTGGATGGTTTTGGTGTATGGACAGTGCTGGTCTCATCATAGGATTGGTGTTGGTCTCTCCCGGCTGAGACCCTGATTTGGGGCTGTACAGCTTTGTCCCCCTCTCTGTCATACCCACCACAGCACTTATGGGGACACTCCAGGCATCCAGGGCCATGTGGAGGAAGGCACCAAGCCCTGGCCACCAGGTCCTGCTCCCTCCACATGCCGTTGCCATTACCGAGCTGCATCCCAGCTGGGGGTGATAACCTCCCTACCCACAGCTGTGCCACGATGCCCGGACATGCCAAGACCTGCACCATGTCACCAGCCCCGCCCCCCCCAACAACCCCAAAGCACCTTCCCTAGTCTGCGCCAGCCGTTTCCAAGCACTGACCCTCTCCATAAACAAAGGAGAGGGAGAGGGAGGGTGGCTGGCATGTTAATATACTCTCCCCCCCTCTTTTCCTCCCTTCATCCCTCTGGGAAAGGCCTTTGCAGATATAAGCAAACCTTGATTAAAAGCTGCCTGACAGGCAACGGCAGCAGCAAGCAGCAGGCAAGGAAGCTCTCCAAGTCCAAAGGGAGCTGCTTCTGCTGCTGCCGCTGCTGCCTCCATTCTCAGATGTCCCTGATCCTTTAATCAATCACAGCCGCGGAAGAGAAGAGCAAACACCCGTGCCGGGGCAGAGGTATGTGCACGCATTCGTTCCAGCCGCAGCCGAGGCAGCAGGGCGGCCGCACGCCTTCGGCTGGAGGCACGGAGCCATCCCCACGCTCGGAGCTGCTCTTTCATCTCCTGGAGACAAGCAGGGGCTGTGTCCCCGCTGGTGCCTCCGACAGCCCCAAGGGATCTGACGTGGAGGATGGTACCCTGCGGGGTGTAGGCAGCAGGATGGGTGCAGGCAGCCTCTTGCCCTCTCCCCAGGTGCTCCAAGATGCATTCCCAGCTCCTGGGCTGTGCCACGCTGATGCTCATGTGCCTGGGTAGCAGCGAATGGGGAGCATGGGGGGTTTGCAGATGGGTACCCACTGGGGAGCTGTGGGGACAGGATTGGCCACTGGGAGCCAGCCTGGGGTTTGTGTCTAACACTGGACTGGCCAAAACCCAGCCGTCCTTTGGTGGCACACCGTGGCTGGGCATGTGGAGCAGCTCCCACGGCTCCTGGGGAAGTGTCTGTGGTGAGCAGAACCCCATCCTGGGCTGCATGGGGTGGGCGAGGGTCCGCTCCCAGCCCCAGGGGGACACGCAGGGCCTCACACCAGCCGTGGCCATGCTACCAGCGTGCACAGAAACCACCCACCCCCAGGATGATTTGTCACCAAGTCCTGTGTGTCACCACAGGAGAGGCTGGAGATGGGGGCGGAGGGAAGGGAAAAACACGTCGTTTGAATGAAACCCAGCCAAATCCTCTCGTTCCTGACGTGCCTCCCCAACTCTCGTGCTGCAGCAGGGGCTCCGCCGGCGCGAGGCCGACAGGGGCAGGCGGGGACCACGATTTTCCTGCTTATTTTTGCCGTCGCTTATTTTTAGCACAGCGTCTTAATATATTGTGACAGTGCCCTGGGACGTACCGCGCCTCTGGTTGTGGGAGAAGGTGTCTGGGGCAGAGCCGCTTGACGCCACAAACGAGTTCCAGCCAATCGCTGGCATGACGCTGGTTAACGAGGCACCCGCCACTAACGGGGGTCCCCACGGCAGGCTGGGGGGGAGTAGCGGGGATGAAGCTGTGCACTGAGTTTGTTGGAGCTGTGTGGGGAGGGACATGCTCTTGGGGGAGTCCCAGGTTTTAATATGTTTTTAAATAAGGTGGTTCTAGTAATGATGGGGCAGAGCCAGGGCCGGGTGAGAACGGTGGCCTTGGAGAGTGGGTGCTCATGGAGATGGGGACACCAAGGGTTTGATGTTTCAGGGACTTCATGCGTACTGGCAAATGCTGGAGCCATGCTGGCCCCAGTCTCCCTCCCCGGAGCTGGTTTTTGGGAAGGGTTGAATGGTTTCCATGCCAAGATGAGCCTTGTGGTTGCATTTTTGGACATCTGCAAGGCAGAGAGGCAGCCAGCAGAGGCGCAGGGACATTGGGATCTTAAGGATCAGGGTGGAATCTCATGAAGCTGGAGGTTGCTCAGCCATGGGTACAAATGCAGCAGGGACCCTGTGTCATGGGGCTGGGTTTGGCAGCAGGCATCTGCACGACAACGCTGCCTGCCCCAAGCCCATTAGTAACGCATCTTTGTGGAATAACCTTCCTCATTAAGGCAGGCTACCTCGTGTGTCAAAGCTGCTTTATAAGGAAATTATACTCAGCTCCAGCCAGGCTGTGCAGATGTAAATGGGGCAATGCCCAACCCTGATTGAGACATCATGGGGCGGCTCAGTCTGGGACCCCTGGGAATCTCCCGATCTCCCATCCTGAGGGGGAATGGGGGCTTTGGAGGGGCTGGAGGGTGCTGGCGGTGGGGGAGGTGCTTCAGCCACCTCCCAGGATCTGGCAGCTCCTGTGAGCACCCTGGGCCTTGGCAGGAGCCATGGAGCTGGCTGGTTAGGACTGGGATGTCTCCAGATGTGAGAGCCTCCAGCATCTCAGCTCCAGCCCCCATGTCCTCCCAGCAGCATCATGATGACCCTGCTCTCTGCACTGTGGTGCTTCTCTTGGTTTGGCGGAGCAGAGGGGAACCTCCTCTCATCCATCCCACTCCCCAGTTTTGTCAAGACGTTGCTGTGTGCCCAGCACTGGTAGCAGAGGTGTGGGGTCTTCCTCTGCTCACTGTGTTGTGACCTGAAGCCCTACCGAGCTGGGATTAAATCCTCCTGACCACACACATCTACGATGTTGGAATGCTCCACACGCATTCCGGATGTTGCGATGCTCCAGGGTTTGGCAGAAGCAGGAATAAGGTGCCAGAACTGAAGCCATCACACATGGGGCGGCTTTGGAGCCCATCAAGGGACACAGAGTAACACCAAGGGACGCTGAAGGACATCAAGGGACACTGAGGTCCTTCACACAGCACCCGTGCTTGCTGCTCCTCTCCAGGAAGGAGCAAACACAGCAGCACCAGCCCCCCGGGATCCAGCTGGAGTATCCCCCGGGATATCAGCACCTCTTTGTGCAAACACGGCAGCAGCTCCGCAGGGAAGTCAGACCCTTCTTTTTTTTTGGCAGCATGTTGCTAATCAGCAGGACCCGGCGCGCTCCACCACGGGCACACCGTGCGCTGCTATTTCCAGAGCTACTTGAAATACACCTGCAAGAAGGGAGAGGAGAGAGGAATGCCAGCAAGTAAATAACCCAGCAACCCACCGGAATGAAAACAGGGAGAAGAGATGCAGCAATTGAAGTAAAAAAAAAAAACAAACCAAAAATGAAGTGCGATGAATTGAGGGGCTCTGCCCTAATCATGCCCTTGTTTTCCACAGTGTTTGGTGGGCAGACCCCGTTCCATTGGCCGTGGGGCATCTCACTGCATTCCCTGGAGTGGACAGGGATGGCTGGAGCCCCTCGCCCACCTCCCTGCTCGCCGTGTTTACCTCATGCTGCCTGCCTCGTTTAGCTCCTGCCTTCTCCCGCCCCTTTTCTGAAACATTATAAATCAAACAGCTTAAAATGTAAAGCATCAAAAATTCTAAAACCTTCATCTATTATTAACTGTGACAGTAAATTCCACCTCTGAATGTTTCTCGTAGCAACTGTTACCAGGACTCAGCATCTGAAGCTGATGTTCCAGCAACTTGCCATCACTCAGCTGCTGCTCCAGCGATGCCAACACCAGCCCAGTGAGACCAGCTGCCACTCCTGACACCTTTCCGTGGGATTGGGATGTCAACAGAGAAACAGAGCTCAGATCTAGTGAGATAAGAAAGGAGATCAGAGTCTGCCTGTTGGGATGTGGGAGCTGGTGGTGGGATCCTCTGTGTGAGTCATGCAGCCCCCCAAACTTCATTACTTTCACCGTTGTGTTATGGAGCACCAGAAATAACAAAGATGGGAATGGAATGGTTAAAATAAATGGATAGGGAGGGCGTTTTTCAGGGGATGCTGTTTGATTTTCTACCTCTGCTTTGGCCCGGTGCTGGTGGTTGTTGTGTCCCCTGGGTTGTGACCGTGACCCCCACTCTGACATGGACAGGAGGTCTCACTGCTCTGAACATTGGGTTGTGGTGAATTTATGGCATGCTGGTTGCCCATGGAGACCAGGAGCCAGGGGTTCACCACCTGTTCTCACCTTCCAATGCTTGTTCACCTTCCCTATGTGCCATCGTGTCGCTGTTCTGCATTGTGACCCCTGGTCAGGGGCTGGCTTGGGGCAGTTTGTGTTGGATTTAGCTGCATGGCAGCACCATGAGCCAGGCTGGGGGTAGGGAGAATCCTGGTTCTGCATCTCTGTGGAATGCTGAGCCTGGTCCAGGGAGAGCCCCACCAGCACACCGGCATCCCCAGTGCTGAGCCCTGGCTGCAGCCAGACTCACACTGGTACCCCAAGCACCCAAAATCCCCCACCAGCACCCACCAGGCCATGCCTGGTGCCCCCATGCCCCCAGCATGGGCATCCCTGCCTTGCCATCATCCTGGCTGTGCCACCTTCTGCAAATCCTGGTGGCTGCCCACTGGGATCTCTGCCGTGCCGTGCCGTGCCGTGCTGTGCCGGCTGCAGGGCCAGGCAGCAGCGGCTGCTCCAGCGTCTCCCCAGGGACAGGCAGCAATTTTCCTGCTCTGAAGAAGCTTGTGAAGGTTTGAGTGAATCTGGGAAGCAAATCTAATTGGCAACCTGGTAATTCCTCGGGGGGACATGTTCTTTGGTCATATCTAAGTACATTCCAGCCAGTGTTTAAGACACGCTGAATCCAAACTTGGACAGGCAAATACCAGCGGCTCTAAGCTCCTTATCTATTTCAGGCAGATTAACTCCTTAATCATCTCTTTTGGAAGTTCCCTGCCCCAAATTCCTCTCCCCTCCTCTTTCCTCCTCCCTGGTTTCTCAGCAGGAACAAAAGGAGCCGATTTTGCTGGGTGCCAAAGGTGGGGAAGGCGCCCGCCGTGATTGACAGAGTCAATAACCGGGAGCTGGGAGAAGGCCTTTAGAAATCTGCTTCCCACTTCACCTGCCTCAGTATTTGTCTTCGGGATTTGAAGCCATGGAATGTATAATACTGAAATAATTTACCACACAGCATCAAACCTCGATTTATTATTTTCAGCCTCCTTTTATTTTTTTTTTTTTTTACTTGATTCATTTCTTTCAACCCCATTTTATTCTTATTTTTCCTGTTTCCCAGTGGGTTCCTGTTCAGCATCCCCTAGCAGGGATCCAACCAGGGGACCACCCCGCAGCCCCCAGCCCTGCTTGTGGCAGGGAGATGCTCATCCCCTGCTTGGCAGGCAGAGGAGGCCGTGCTGAGCCACAGGGATGCAGCCGGTGTTGGCCACTGTCACTCAGGGGAGTGTCGGAGCATTACGCTTCATTACCGAGCTGTCTGCTGCCGGCAGGGACGGCTCAGGGCAGAGCCTGGCAGCGGCACAGCCGGATTCAGCTCCGGTGGATGGGCCTGTCTGTGGGCAGACGCTCAGACGTGGCATCCGTGGAGTGCCTCTGTCCAAGGGGGTCTGCTGTGGTGCTGGTGGGGAGCCAGAGGTTGCTGGGTTGTGCCATTTGGCACAGTGGCTGCCTCAAGAAGGGAGGCAGAAGGTGCTGTGAAACCAGGGGGGTGGGATAATGCCCCCCCCTCCCTCCAACTGGGATACCAGCGATGAGATCTCGGTGGGACTAGGACCATTTGGACTAGGACTGGGTGTGGGGCTCTCTCTGGGACCACTGGTTAGTATTTAGTAGAGCTTATATAAAATACGGACGTGGTGGGGGCACAGGGGCACCAGCATCAAAGCCCTGTGTCCTCCTGGAGACGGAGCGGGAGTGAGGGAAGGGAAGGGGGCGTGGGATGGTGCCAGGGTCTGTCCTTTGCCATCTGTGGCCATCCCACAGCAGCTGAGGCCTCTTGGTTTCAGGATTTGATAAATTTCCTGCAAGTTTTCCTGGTAGAAAAACTGGCTGTCACCAGGGAAGAGCCAAAGGGGTTTGACCCATCGCCACACTCAGGAGAGCAGGAAACCCCCTCATCCTTTGGGGCCTCCAATGCTGCTAGAGATGGAGGTCCAGGACCCTGGCACAGGGCTGGGGCATGAGTTTGCTCCATCCCCGTGCTCCTGGGCTGGCATTTCCCAGCACCAACACTGTGGACAACACAAAGCCAGACCACGCCATCGGTGGTCTGAGGCACAGCTAGAGAGTGGTCCCAGCTCTGAGCTGCTGGGTGGGTGCCTGGTCCTGCCATCAGGTTTGGTGTAGTTTTGCTGGGCTGGAGGGCTCAGCAGTGCTGGGGGACCACGAGCCATCCCTGTCACATTGCCCAGGGCATGCACCCTCATGCGTCTGACCTCCTCCATGAGCAACCAGCTGACAAGACAGATGTGTGCAGACCGGATCCGGGACTGGGATGAGTATCCATTCCCTCTCCCATCCTTGGGAGAGCTTTTATTTATGCAGCATGAGCTCCTCGGGGCCTCAGCATCCCCAGGGAGGATGCCAAGGACATGGCATCACTCCGGCTGTTCTGTTCCCCACCTTTCCTTGCAGCGATGCAGCTTCTGTCCTACTTCAAAGGCAGGCGACAAACAGTATGTGGGAGAGGGAGGGAGGGAGGGAGGGGGTTAATATTAGTCTTTGCAATAATGATAGGAATGGTTAATTATTATTGGAATTGAAGTGAGTCAGGCCAAAAGCAGGAGGGGAGGGAGGAAGGAAGGGAGGAAGGAAGAAGGATCCCCAACCTGTCAAGTGGAAAATGAGTAAAGAAGAAAAACGGGAGCATATGGAGAACTGGCCAGGCTGTTGCTCCACGCTGGCACCACGCTGGCATCACTCTGCTCACTTGGGGTGAGGCTGGAGGGTTGGCTGAAGGTCACCGTGGGGGTCACAGGGGTCCCACAGCCAAGGCTGTGCCCTGGCACAGGCTCATTGTGGTGATGGCTGCAGGCAGGTCTGCACCGGGATTTAGCTTTGGAGACTGGGATTGCTGGATCCCTCCTAACCTCAGCAGTATTTCCAGCCTCCTGATGGGCTGTTTTTCCTTTCCTGCCAGCACACTATGGTCGATGTCTAACTTCTGGCTGGGAGTGGGAGCATGCGGAGACTCACTCCATGGTACATCCGGCCATGAATTTTGCTCCAGAGTGGAACGCAATTCCCCTCCGGAGAGGGAATTTACCAAGGAAGACTCAGGCTGAGCATCTGTTTTGCTGTGAGCCTCCAGCCTTTCATTTTCTTTTCCCCTCCACCTCTTTTTTTTCTTTTTTTCACTTTTTAAAAATTTTCTTTTTCTTTTTCTTTGCCTTTTTATTATTTCCCTTATTTTCTTTTCTTCCCCCTTCCCCCTTTCTATTTCTTATTTTTCATTTTCCCCACCTTTTTTCCCCCCTTCCCTTCTTTTTCAATTCCTTCCTTACTAAGTGACGTTTACCAACAAGAGAAAAAAAACCCAGAAACTTTGACTCCCAGATCCTCCCATCGTCCTCTCCGGCCCAAACCTCTGCAAACCTCCCATCCCTGACATCAAGGACCCAAATCCACCCTCGCCTCCAAAATGAAGGAGGAAAACAACAAGGGGAGAGAGGCTGGAGCTGGCAGCTGAGCCGGATTTCCATGTGAGGGGATGAGGCTGGGGCGGCCACGGGCTTCCCCTGGCAAGCGACGGAGGAACCGGGGCCAGCAGAAACGTTGAGTCATGAGTGCGGTTCGCAGGCAATGGATTTTTTCCCAAGTAAAATTCCTCACTGGGGAGGAGCAGAGCTGGAGGGGGGGGCAGCGGTGAATGACTGTGTCCCTCCCCCCCCAGAATGGGGCGTTTGTCTGTGGAGGGGGATGCACCCCATTGCGATGGGAATTCGGGGGCGGGGGGGATCCTTGAGTAGCGGGGGGACTTGCCCAGGGAATTCCCCAGCAGCTGGATGGGAGGAGCAGCGCGATCTGGGGGGGTTGTAGGAGATGGGGACCCTATCCCTCCTCCTCCTCCTCCCTACCCACATCCGCCCACCCCCACGGAATGGGCGGCGCAGCCCCGGCTCCATTTATCATCATCTGCGGGCAAGTGAAGTGTGCAGGGAGCAGCTGCTCCGCTCGGCTGAGCGCCGAAATGGGGCGGGACGCGGGGCCGGGGGGGAGCAGGGGGCTGCGGGCTGCCCTGGGGGGACCCTAACCCCCCGTTCACCGCTGTGGCACCGGCGTGGGTGTGCCAGGAGAGGGGGGTGGTGGAGGGGACGATTGGGAAGAGGGTGTGTTAATGGGGTGCACTGGGGGGAGAGCCCATTATTGGGGTGCACTGGGGAAGGAGTGCGCTGGAGAGAGGATGTGTTTAAGGGGCTTCCTGGGGAAGGGGAGCATTATTGAGGTACGTCGGACAGAGGATGCAGTCAAGGGGTTCATCGGTGCATTAAGGGGGTGCACTGGAGAGAGGGTGCATTAAAGGGGTTCGCTGGAGAGGGGGTGCATTGGGGGGGGCACTGAAGAGGGGCTGTGTTGCCAGCGGGGTGTCCGTGGGGTGCAGGGACA